>JBBUKS010000029.1:12165201-12175449 GCA_038050645.1 Hedychium gardnerianum
AGTTTTTAATTTTAATTTCCGCTGCTACTTTGAATTACGAACGAAAAAGAAAAGATTTTCGAACGAGATTCACTCCCCCCCCCCTCTCTCTCGTCTCTAACGATCCAACAGTAACATTTCCAATTAGGGCGGAGGGAGCCATAACGCGTTGAGCATGTTGCATCTCAACCGTTTCCGTGGCCATCTCAACAGAACTAGTATGTTTCAAGATTGTTGGACAATCTGTCGAAGATATTGGGGAATTTTAGCTAAATTGAAATTACTCAAAATCGATTTTAACTTATTTGTCGAGATGACTTAAGCAAGTAATCTCAAGCTGCCAGCGGGGCTGATTCAGTCATGCTTCCGGTGGTCCACGCAGAGTCGAAAGTGAATGCCGAGTACTCTGAGTCGGGATCTGAGTGTCGAATCCGCCAAGTATCCCAAGCAGATGACTAGGCTCTCAAGTGGATGTCGAATGCTTTCATATCGGGATGCAAGTGATCGAGTGTTTCTTCTAGTCGCGAAGCAAATCTTCGAGTCGAGAGTTGGTGGCCGAGTCAGGGAAATAAGACTTTTAGTGCTTCCTTCAATCGGGAAGCGAAGACTCCGAGTCAAGAAAGCAAACCGCCGAGTGATTCTTTCAGTCGAGAAGCAAGTATGTCGAAAAGTCCCTCACCGAGTTGGGAAGGATTTCGCCAAGTCGAGATGCATGTCGCCTGAGTCGGGAGTCGATCGCCGAGTGGTTCCCGAGTGGACACCGAGTTGGGAAGGAATTTGTCGAGCAAATGCCGAGGCTTGCGCTTAACGTAGTTTCCTTGAAATAGATTCGCCCCACCTCCGGTTGTGCTTCAAGGTTCTCTTGAGTCGTATGTTTCCCAGGATACAATGGCGGACTGTGATAGCCACCAAGCACTGGTGGATCACGACGAACTGAGAATGTACCCGAGTGTTATCACAAGTAGTTTAGCCGAGCGGATGCACGACTGAGAGAGAGAATCAGGGAACGAAGTGGAGTAGAATTCTTTTGCAATTGCTTTTGCACACCTCTTTTCCCAAGGTCACAACCTTTTTATATAGGAGCGCTCACCCTTGGCTATAGTAAATGACCGAATAAAGATTATTCAATACATTTACTCATCGGTCATTTACTCGTTGACTATTTCAATCGTCAATTAAGGATATGAATTAATCTTAATAATTCATCCGTTATATATTTGAGCAAAAATATTATTCACGTGGCAAAATATTGGGTCATCCACATGGGCAAATTTTTCCTCGATCGGTCCGGCATTCAACGTGTACAGGTCGTGCTCACATACGAGTCAATTTAAGTCAGTGCAATCTAGACCCTGAATTTATACTCCTGTGTACTCACGTGTGAAAAAAGAGCTTTTCTCTATGTATATGTTCACAATATCAATATATATACCACAATTTAAACTAATAAAAGAGTCACAAAACTCTAATATTAGACTAAAAATTTATACACAATGAAATCTCTTCTCAACTCTTTATTCCAATTGCATTTCCATCAATAGGTTCATAGAAATTAGGTTGTCTATGGATGGTGCACAAAGTCAACTCCAAACTAGAAGTTAATAATTTTGCTTTTAAAAATATTAAAATTGTGCATGCATGCTTAGATGTATTAGTTGTCATTGAAAAATTTATATTGTTTTTGATAAAATTTTCTTGACCACATAATTATTAGCATAATTGAAAATAATAATAATAATACAAGGAGAATCTTTATTGTATTTTATATGAAGATCACTATTATAATTTTACCTTGATTGAATACTAAATTAATTATCTCACTACTTGATCTAAATCACGTACCAACTAATTAAACAACATTTGATAACTCATCAAAGATTATTTAATTTAAAAGACAAATATAAATATGATATTTGTTTAGATAATTATGATGGATAAGACTTGGATATTGGTAAGTAATACAAACATCAACTTTGATGATAAAAATAATAATAAATTTTGCTTAAAGTTAATTAGTTTATGTTAAATCAATGTTATTCCGTAGGATGTGACATTGACACTCATACTTTTCTTAACAAAATAAAAAATATTCAATTATCTAATTGAATATTTAAATTTTGGTGGCAATTAATTTCCTCTAACATTCTGCAACAAATCAATCTCTTTGTATATAATTGTATAATCTTTTCTTTTATATTTCGTTACTTCATTCAAATGAATAGATCTTTTATTCAACTAAAGATCCCTAAAGTCAACTCAACAACAAATATATTTTCAAAACTCGTGCTTGGCACCTCATCAGCAGTTGACTTTTTTCTTGCAATAATTCACCACAAAAAACAATAACTTGCACATATCTCATCATCAACTCGATCATAATTCTTGCATTTACAAAGACCTTTAGGGATCGGAGCTCTTGTTCCGACTGGAAAGATCGCCGGCCGTCGACGCAATTTAATCACGATGAGCAGCAGAGTCGGAGTCTCGCCGGAGGGTTCGGACCGGCAGTTGGCCGCCGCAGAGGGCGAGGCGAAGCAGACGGCGGCGCCACTGCTGATCGCGAGACGGCACACGAGCGGGCAGCTGAAGAGCTTCGCCGCCCTCTCCAGCAGCCTCCTCCCCGCCTTCGGAGCTGGCCTCGACGGCCACCCCGAGCTCAAGAGATTCATCATCGCCCCCTTTGATCCTCGATACAGGTTCGCCACCGCCTCCGCCGCCGGAGCTACGGTGATTCACGATCATTGATTGCGGTTTGAATTTGGGTGCAGGCTGTGGCAGATGTTCCTGATGGTGCTGGTGTTCTACTCGGCGTGGGCGTCGCCGTTCGAGCTGGCGTTCCAGCAGGTGGGCTCGAGATCGCTGCTGGTGTTCGACCTCCTCGTCGACGTCTTCTTCGGGATCGACATCGTGGTCTCCTTCTTCGTCGCTTACTTCAACCGCTCCACGTTCCTGCTGGTGGACGACCGGAGGAAGATCGCAAAGAGGTACATGAGGTCGCCTGGGCTGGTGATGGACGTGGCGTCGACGGTGCCGTTCCAGATCATATACCGGATTCTCACTGGGAAGAAGAACGGCGGCTCGGTGTTCGGGGTGGTCAGCCTGCTGCGCCTGTGGCGGCTCCGGCGAGCCAGCAAGCTTTTTGCAAGGTTCTGGTTCGGTCAACTTTTGACTAAAGTTTGAATTCATATAATGATATTTTTATTTAAAATTATTTAATATTATTATTTGGGTAAAAAAACAAAACGGCGTTATTTTTTATTAGTATTATCAAAAAGTTATTTCTTTGTTTCAAAAACAAAATTAAAAAAGTGTTATATCTTTGCAAAAATGAAAAAGGTTATATTTTTAATTCATTGATATTCTGCAGGCTGGAGAAAGACATCAGGTTTAGCTACTTCTGGACAAGATGTGCCAAGCTCATTTGTGTAAGTCCACAAAACCTGCCTCTTCTCCTTGAATATCAAGATCGATCGAGTTAGGACGAATTGAGGGGTTTAACTGGGGAAATTGGCTCCTTGTAGGTAACGCTATTCGCTGTGCACTCGGCCGGTTGTGTCTACTATTGGATGGCAACTCACTACCACGACAAGGAACACACATGGATCGGAAGCACAGTTCCCAACTTCGAAGATCGGAGCATTTGGTTGGGCTACACTTACGCCATGTATTGGTCCATCACCACCCTCTCCACGGTCGGCTACGGCGACCTCCACGCGTGGAACACCGGCGAGAAGATCTTCACTATTTTTCTCATGCTCTTCAACATCGGCCTCACCGCCTACCTCATCGGAAACATGACCAATCTCATCGTCCACGCCGCGACCCGTACTTTCCTCATGGTAGTCACATATACATACATACATACATACTTGCGAAATAAGAGAATTGATCAGTTAACTTATTCAGAGAGACACCATACACCAAGTTTCGCGATTCGCGAGCAAGCACCGGCTGCCGGAGGGCATGAGGGAGCAGATGATGGCGCACCTCCAGCTCAAGTTCAAGACCATGGAGCTGCAACAGGAAGAAGTGATCGCCGACCTGCCCAAGGCCATCCGATCGACAATCGCACAGTACCTCTTCCAACGCACAGTGGAAGGCACATACCTCTTCAAAGGAGTCTCCAAAGACTTCACAATTCAGCTGGTGACCATTTTGGTCTTTCTGTTTCGGTAGTATCGTATCATGACGATGTTATTAGTAATCGAGTTAGCTCGACGCGATGTTATAAACTTCTCGCAGGTTTCGGAGATGCAAGCGGAGTACTTCCCCCCCAAATTGGACATCATCATAGAGAATGAGATCCCAACAGACTTCTACATCATTGTCTCTGGTGCAGTGGTATGTCTCCCAACTCCTCCCCAATGTTTCAAACTCCTAGCTCCTCCCTCTAACTTTCCGGCCGGCGATCTTGCAGGATGTCTTGACATCGAAGAGCGGCACCGAAAAGGTAAGTTCCTCGCTTATTTAGTGAGATAAGACTTGATTGTTATTATTGTTGATTGAGATGAGATAGTTCTCAGTATCTGACGACACTAGGCCCTGCCGATGTGCTCGGAGAGATCGGGGTCATCTTCAACATTCCGCAGCCGTTCACGGTTCGGAGCAAGAGGCTCTGCCAAGTCGTTCGGATAAGCCACCGGCACTTCATGCAGATTGTGCAGCCTTATAGTGCCGACGGGAAGATGGTCTTTTCCAACTTTGTTCAGGTTCAGAGGCTTGTGGTTCTTTAGTGATGTGCTTAACATTATATTGCCATCTGACAAACTTTGGTTGGTTTTTTTGAACTGTCTCAGTTCCTCAAGGAACTCAGCAAGGACTTAGTCGAAGAGGTGCCATTCGTGCCGGAAGTGCTGAGCCAAGTGACCGAAGAAGAACCCTCCGACGAACAAGAATACATTGATGCTGATGAAGGTATTTCTGAAAGAATTTTTCTAAACATGAATGGAGAAATAAAATTCACCGAATGGAGAAATAAAATTTAATAATTTTCCCCTTCAAGTGCTCAAGTTCTCAAAAACTCGCTTTGATCATGCAGGAGAACAGCCTGAAGCTTACACTCCAACCTCAAGTGAGTTAGCCAAGAGAGTGACAATCCATGGATATCGCCCCGGATCGACTAAGAAGGAAGAAACAATCGTCGCAGGGAAGCTCATTTTTCTCCCTGATTCAATGGAGGAGCTACTGAGGCTCGCAGGTATATACGATAAGACAGACCAGAGCATGCTCGATCGACATGAGATGATTTAAGAAGATAACTGCTGAATTTTTGTGTGCAGAGAGTTCGTTTGGGATGCAAAGGAGTAAAGTTCTTTCAGCTGATGGTGCTGAAATTGATGAGATATGCACCATTAGGGACGATGATCACTTGTTCATATGCTAGGAGGAGCAGCAAACTGCAATGGGGCTGTGTATATATAAGTTTCATGTGGTGTGTGGGCTTGAATGAATTTGGAATAAATTTTGACTATCGATCGATTGATCGTTTGCTTTAGTGATAAGCGAGTTAGATTCGAATTTTGATTCGTATATTAAATGGGTCGGATTTGGATTGTGTTATAGGTCAATGAATCGTGGCTTGTATTTGATCCGTCGATCTAAATTGTCGCACCATTTCGATCGGTATATAGTTGATGGGAGGTTTTATTGGGGGGCAAACAAAGAAATTAGAGATTTATTTAGGTTGAAAAGTCGAAAGATGGGTACATGAACATATGAATTAAGAATTATTTTAGCTTTCCATTTATTTGTTATCTTACCTGTGTATTTGAATCTAACATTTTGAAGCTGGACAGAATCGTCATTATTCTTTAAGCTAGTTTTAATACAGAATATTGATGAATGATTCGTATCTGAGCTTAGATCGATATGAAGACCATCGTAGAAGAGAGAAGAAGGGGCATGGCCAGGCAAGACCGTGGCCACTGAACACGGCGTGGCTATGTCTGGTTCTAGAGGATTGACATGGTCTGAGTCGGCTGTGCCCAGGAGATTCATGCCATGTTTGGTTCCGGAGGTTTTGGCATGCCCAAGCACGAGCGTGTCCACCGAACACAACTTGCTCATGTCCGGTTCTGGAGGATTGACACAGTCCAACACGATCGTGTCGCGTCTAGGAGGCGGCGGAAAATCTAGATTTCAGGTTTTTTTTTTATATATATAGATTTTCAATCCTAAATATCATGTAAGAGTTTGGGCACTATAAATATGGGATCATTGTAACCCTATGTAATATGTGGAGTCTAATAAACTTTCGATCATTTTTATGGAGTAGGCATGCCGTCGAACCACGATAATCCTTCATTGTCTCTTCTTCTTGTTTCTCTCTCGTTTCTCCTATGTGGGATTCCTTCGTTGCCTTATGGTGTACGATCCTATTTCGTCTCTCCTCTTATTCTTCCATAATTAGAGGCGGAGAGGATAGAGAGTTGCCTGGGGCGCAACAATTAGTATTAGAGCATAGAGTTTTTGGTTATTCTCAACATGTCAGGGACATCTTTTGCGAAATTGATATGGTGAAGTTTGATGGAATTGAAAATTTTGGATTATGGCAGAGGAGGGTCAAAGACTTATTCGTGCAATAAGGCATGATGAAGGCGTTAAGAGAAAGAAAACTAGAAAGCATGGAAAGGGCAGATTGGGAGGAGCTTCAGGTGAAGGCGACAACAATGATCAGACTTTGTTTTACGGATGATGTGATGTACCACGTTATGGATGAGGAGTCACCAGTGGCAGTTTGGCAAAATCTGAAAAGCCGGTACATATCAAAATCATTGACAAACAAACTGTATCTTAAGCAAAAGTTATTCGGGCTGAAAATGACTGAGGGAACCAATCTGAGCCAATACATCAATGTGTTCAATAAGATTGTGAGCGATCTGAAGTGGGTTGATGTAAAGATCGAGGACGAAGACAAGACATTGATATTGATGAATTCTCTACCTTCATGTCCTACGTACGAGAATTTGGTTACTACTCTAATGTGGGAAAAAGAAACTCTCAAATTGGAGGAGGTCATAGATGCTTTGTTGGGCTTTCACCAGAGGAAGAAAGCAAGTGAGGAAGTTTCTTAAGGAGAAAAACTTGTAGTGAATAGTAACCAAGAGCACGGTAGGAGAAAAACTCGGTATGGATCGGGCAATGTCAACAAGACTCGTTTCAAGTCGAGAAAGAAGAAAGTGATCATGTGCTACAAGTGTGGAGGTAAAGATCATATAAAGAGAGATTGTCCAGAGATAAAAAAGAATATGTTGCAGAGAACAAAGGTAGTTTTGCGAAATCTGCAAACATAGTTGAAGAGGAAAATTTAGAAAGCAGTGGCGGAGATATGTTATCAATTATGTCAAATTCGGAGTAGCTGACGTATGCATGAATTTTAGACTCTGCATGTTTATATCACATGACTCTAAACAAAGAGTAGTTTGACATTTACAGGGCAATGAATTCTAATTCAGTGTTGATGGAGAACGATGCGTCTTGCAGAGTCATCGGCATAAGGAACATTAAAATCAAGATGTTTGATAGTGTGAACAGAACTCTATGTGATGTTAGACTCATACCAAATCTAAGAAAGAATTTGATATCATTAGGCACACTTGATGATATTGGTTGCACTTATAAATTAGTGAGCGGGGTGATGAAGATCAACAAGAGAGCTCTGACCGTAATGATAGGATAAAAGCTAGCATGAAACATCTATAAGTTGGTGGGGACTACAGTTGTAGGTAGAGTTGCTACGGTAGTATCTGAATTGGATAGTACAGTCTTGTAGCATATGCGACTAGGGCATATGAGCGAACGTGGGATGTTGGAACTTCACAAGAGAGATTTGTTGAAGGATATCAAGACGTGCAAACTTGAATTCTGTAAATTTTGTGTTCTTGGGAAACAGAGCAAAGTATTATTCAAGATGGAATACGCAAGACGGAAGTGGTTTTGGATTACGTACATACGGATCTTTGGGGACCAACCAGTGTAGCATCACATGAAGGACACTTGTATTTTGTGAATTTTACTGATGATTACTTACAAAAAGTCTGGGTATATTTCATGCGTCATAAGTCAGAAACTTTTATAAAGTTTAAACAGTGGAAAACTGAAGTGGAGAATCAAACATGAAGGAAGATCAAATACCTTAAGTTAGATAATGGGACTGAGTATACAGATTCAAAGTTTCTGAAATTTTGTGAGCAACATAGAATTATGAGGCATTGCTTAATTTGCATGACACCTCAGCGGAACGGTGTGACGGAAAGGTTGAACAGAACAATCATAAAGAAAATAAGATATCTCAGGCTAAATGCAGCACTTGCAAAGAACTTTTGGGCCGAAGCGGTTAACATGACAAGCTATTTGATTAATATATCACCAAGAGCAGCATTAGAAGACAAAGTTTCAGAGGAGATGTGGACAGGAAATTCGATTGATTATTCTCATCTTCGAGTTTTTGGATGTCCAGCCTATATACACATATTTAGTGAGGAAAGATCAAAGTTGGATGCGAAGTTAAATAAGTGCATTTTTCTAGGATATCAAAAAGGATTTAAATGCTTCAAACTTTGGAATTCTAAGGCAAACAATGTGGTGATCAGCAGAGATATGATATTTGACGAGAAAGTCATGTTACAACGTACTCATGATGAAGGAAAGGAAACACCACAATGCAACAAGGAGAAAGGTGTTGTGCAAGTGGAGCTGGAGACTCATGACTTTGATGATTCTAGCTCAGGGCACACAGAGCATCGCACTATTGTTGGAGGTAGGACAAGACAAGTCGTAAAGCCACCTACCATATACATATTTGAAAAACTTGGTATCTTATGCGCTCATCACCAGTATCAAAGACCCTACATGTTTTTAGGAGATGGTACACAACTCTAAGAAAGACAAGTGAATGAGTGCTATGATGTAAGAGATGAAGTCGCTGCATGAGAATCAAACATGAGATCTAGTGAAACTTCCTGAGAGAAAATGAGCTATAGGGTACAAGTGAGTATTCAAGAAGAAGGAAGCAATGTTAGAGGGAGAAGAAGTGAAGTTTAAGGCTTGTTTGGTAGCAAAGGGATACTCACAGAGGAAGAGGATTGACTATGATGAGATTTTCTCTCTAGTGGTGAGACATATGTCAATCAGAGCGATGTTGGCTTTGGTGGCACATCACAATTTGCACTTGGAGCAAATAGATGTGAAGACAACGTTTCTTCATGCTAATTTGGAGGAGTAGATTTTTATGTCACAACCTGAGGGATTTAGTTAGCCCGAACAAGAGCGGTTGGTTTGCGAGTTGAAGAAATTTCTCTATGGATTGAAACAATCTCCTAGGCAATGGTACAAGCATTTTGATTCATACATGATTCAAAAAGGATATAGGAGATGTGAGTATGATTGCTGAATATACGTGAAGAGCTTGCAAGATAAATCACTAGTTTTTTTACTATTATATGTAGATAACATGTTGATTGTTACAAAGAAGTTGAAAGAGGTCGACAAATTCAAGAGGCTGCTGAGCAAGGAATTTGACATAAAAGATTTGGGTGAGGCCAAGAAGATTTTTGGGATGGAGATTCACAGGGATAGAGCTGCAGGGAGATTATGGTTGTTTCAACGTAGCTATGTGGAGAAGGTGCTGAATAGGTTTAACATGAAGAATGTGAAGTCGATGAGCACACCCCTGATGCATCACTTCAAGTTATTCAGTGCACAATGCCCAAAGATGGATGAGGAGATCCGAGAGATGTCAAAAGTTCCTTATATCAGTGCAGTTAGTTGTCTGATGTATGTCCTTGTTTGCACAAGACGAGATTTTGTGCAAGCAGTTAGTATGGTGAGCAAATTTCTCTCAAATCTTGGTCGACCGCATTGGTATGCAGTGAAGTAAATTTTTAGATACTTGAGAAATACAACTGATTATGATGTCATGTTTAGTAAACAATCGAAAGATCTTTCAGTTGTTGGGTACGTGGATGCAAATTATATAGGAGATTTAAATGACTGGAGGTTAACTATAGGATATGTGTTCACTGTGGCGGGAGGACCTATCTATTGAGATCGGATGGACCGACTAGAGGGGGGAATAGATTGCAATAAAAATAATCTAATTAACTTGTTACTTTAACATAGCAAGGATACACTAATTAATTATAAAAGAAATACATACAAAAGAAAGTAAGAGGTAGGGATTTTACTTGGTTACTGTTGGTGCAATTTGCACTAAAAGTCTAACCCTAAGGTTTTGATGTATGACCACAGGTTAAAGTTAGACTGTTGTTT
>JBBUKS010000029.1:12179775-12193978 GCA_038050645.1 Hedychium gardnerianum
ATCTATTGCTGATCTGGCAGCGCTGGGGGCGCCTCCAAGAGTTGGGGGCGCCTCCAAGAGTTGGGGGCGCCTCGGTTAGTCTGACTTGGCTTCCAGATCTTATCCGCTGCAATGAGTCTTCAGCGGACGGTTGAGGCGCCTCCAAGCAACGAGGACGCCTCTATTCTTCAGGCAGGTGAAGCGCCTCCGAGAGTCCAAGGCGCCTCCATCAAACTGGTGGGTGAGGCGCTTCCGAGCCTTGGGGGCGCCTCCATCGTCTGGGCGCTTGAGGTGCCTCCATCGTACCTAGGCGTCTCACGCGCCTTTTCTTCCGAAGCGCCTCCAAGACATAGGGACGCCTCGAGTCTTTTCCGATCGCCTTAGGTGATTGTCCAACCGTCCATAGTTAAGCTCACTCGAACCCAACTCAGGCCTTCTCCTCGAGCAGGCTTCCTCCCCAACTTCTCGTCCCTCGGACTGCGTCCTTCTCGCCTCGCGTCCCTCGGACCGCGTCCTTCTTGCCTCGCGTCCCTCGGACTGCGTCCTTCTCGCTCCATCGGTGTACTCTTCCACAGCATCTCGTCCCTCGAATGCACCGAGCCCGTCGACTCGTTTCCTGTGCCATCCTTCTCGTCTACTGCGTCTTCCGCTCGATTTTTTGTGTTCCTAACTTCCTACACACTTAGACACAAGGATCAAAATACCACAGGACCTAATCTAACTCAGTTGATCACATCAAAATTATCCCAGGTACTTACAACAATAACCAACCGATTCCTCCACCATCTCAATGTCCTCATATTCAAAGCACGGGCTTCTTGGTCGGCTGTGATTGTTGCAATTGTATTGCCGTTTTCATTTTCCGATTATCCTTGAAGAGATTCACCCATGACTTGTGCTTCCCCGGTCGTTGACCATCATTGTTGGGATCCTCATCCCTCCCCCCTTCCTGCTGGACGTTGTCATTATATTCACCAAGCTCGCCGGCGTTAGGTTCCTGTTGTGGTCCGGCTGGCTGAATTTCATCCTCCCCTTCAGCCCCCAAGTGTGTGGGTATTTGCTGGTGTGTAGATGCTTCATCCACCTCACCATCAAGGTGGACAAGCGAGGAGGGGTCTGTTGACTTGAGATAAAGCAGGGCTAGAAGTTGGATCAGCAGCAGCAATTTCAACAGTTTCCTCCGTATAATTTTGCAAGTCAATGGTCAAAGCCTCCCCATTTGGCACCTCCATGTTGCCCAATGGTTGCACCTCGGAAGAATGAGCAGGGCCTTTCCTAGATGCATGACCCCTTGATTGACTCATAGGGACTGTTTCTTCTTCTTTTTCCCCATTGGGAAAGTGGTCCCAACCAAATCCCAAAGGAATTTGCCACCCAGACACCCCAATCAGCTACTGGGATTAATGCTGATTGCTAGCTTTTGAAACTTCCTTTTCTGCAGCCTTGTCCCTGGAGTTCGCCGGAGCATGCAGTTCGCCGGAGAAGAAAAATGCACGTAGCGTGGTTGAGGAAGAAGAGGTCCAGGAATCCGGTGGAGCAAGCTGGTCGTTGGAGAAGATGAAACCGAAAGGAAAAGGTCCAAACAGCTTGCCCGGAGCTCCACCCTCACCCACACTGCACCTTTCCGGTTGTGAAGCCGCACTTCACAGCCCGCACGAAATCCGTTCACCCCCAGGGAAGAGTTCACCACCACCACGCTCCAACGCCGCACTTCACATTTGATTTGATCTCAACTCTTAACTCACCATGTAGTTGTCTTCTCCCACGAAGCCTTCTCCCTTCAAGAGGGCTGTAAACTTGCTATGAGGCTGAGTGAATGACTCAGGGCGATTTCTAGGAACATTCTTTGTTACTCTTCAAGTGGGTCTCTGCTGCTATTCACATGACATGGAACTAAAGAACTAATCACCATACTATCATGTGACAATTAGTTTGGTAACTACTCAACATGATTCATCCATACAAACAAAACATAAATTGCAAAATTCACACTAATAAACACTATCACAATAATCACAATAAGGTCACTAAGCAAACTTCAAAAACAAAAAGACAAACCACAAAAGTGTTTTCAAAAATTACGGAGCATAAATAAAATGCCCACAATAAAGTCCAACAAGATATAAGCATAGAATTTTATGAGATATGCAGGGTAAGACAAAAGGAACTGTGAGTGAAATCCCAAATATCTGAAAAAGACTGTGTCCTCAGAATGGTCTTAGCAAATCTGACTCCAACCACAAGAGAACTAATATCCTCTCCTAGAAGTCCTAAAATGGAAAGAGAAGGGGATCATTAGGGAATACCGAGCAGAAGGTAAGATAATAAGCAAGATAGTTACTCTATATGTGCGTTGCAATGTATAACATGATAAGTATTGCATGCATGAAAATCAACATGTATAATTATTATTCTGCAACACTGCAACAATATCATCTAACTACTATTTGCTAAAGTACTACTATGAACAGAGCTTAGTTTGGAATCAATCTCGGGTGTTATGCCCTACACTACTGCATACTGCTATAGGGAGCGCAGTAGGGAATGACCATGTGCATGCTCTAAATGTATGCGACTAACAAAGGGAGCCTAAGCTTATCCCTGCCTCCTTGCCTTTGTGGCCAACAAATGTCAAGAGTAACCTATATATATATATAATGTTATACTATGTTATGCTTTATGTTCGCTGGATCCTATGTTAAAAGATCTACAAAGCAAAAACTATCCATGTCTAATTTGCTCATGACTATCACAAAGATATAACATGTAGAATATTAAATCAACAAGCGTGCGCGTGGGCACGCACACACATATACAACCTATCACCTAAAATACAATCACCAGACTTTTAAAAATCTCACAACTTCACTTACACCATTGAGCCTCCATCCTAACTCCACTCTCCATACTACTTACTATCACTCGAATCTCTTCTTTTTTAGCCCAAACAACATCCTCTCGAAATCCACCCTCAATACACCATCATTCCTCTCAACTAGGTCCTCTTTATCAAGTATCTCATAACTCGACACTTGCAAAGAAAACAAACAAGTATACCACATTGGCTCATTTGCTCATTCCACAACCACCACAATCTCATGGACAACTCTCCAATGAAATATTCACTTAATCCCTCAGCAACTACTTCTGGTTCCATCCAATTCGAAGGAAGGAGGAAGAGGAGCCCAAGCTGTGATTCGTCGATCATACTCCAGATATGCCGCTGTCGATGGAAAAAGAACAGATGGCTCACACTCACCTGTAACAGTTGGAGTTAAAGAACAACAAAGATTCATGTCTTTAGAATGCCAACACACATAGATGCTTAAAGATTGTAACAGCATATAAGTACGTATGATACTTCTTACACAAGGAAGCCGAGGTGGACTAATTCACACATGAGGAAGTGGAAGGCAGTTCTGCTGCTGTTGGCTATGTACGATGAGTGGCAGAGGAACAGACGACTGATGTTGTTGTGTGGCCGTAGGCACATCTGTGGATGGCATATACAGTGACTATTGGAGTTGATGATCAGTTGCTAGTGCTGTACGTGACGACTAGGGTGTCCTTGGGGTGAGTGTTAGTGACCATTGTCACTAAGGGCAGCAAGAAGCTAAGGTGATCCTGCACAAGTGACAGAGGCAGTGACACATGCTAGCAGAGCAACGAGCGACTGCTACTGCTAATAGTTACAGGTGGAGGCACACCATAAGCTTGCAGGTGAATGAGCACGATGAACTGCAGTGGCAAAGTAGTGATCAGTGATGACGTTGCAGAGAGACATGGGTGCGGGAGCAAGAAGAACATGCGCAAGAGAGAGGAGATGGGATCAAGAGAAGGGAAGGTTGCATCAAACAAATGGTGGAAAAGGGGGGTTTAAGTTATTCACTTAAATAACTCTAGGGAGTATATTGGACACTAATCAGTGGAGATGCTGACTAAAAGATTAAGACTAAAAAAGAGTTTATCCATAAATAGTTTGGAAGGTGAGGGATAACCAGATAGAAGAAACAAATAACCGCACAACAACAATCTATAGAATACAAACCATATCTCAGTATCTCAACAAACAAGGAAAAACAAACAACCAATTTATAGACACCAATGGTTAATTGACTACAAAGAATTAAAAAGTGCTTGTTCATCTGGCTTGGTGCCTGTATTGGTAGGTCCTCTGGTTGCCTCTTTACTTAGTGCACTCAGAATAGAGCTTTAAGTAAGATGTTTATGGAGTGTGTATATATATATATATATATAACTTGCCTACCAGCCTCTTTTGTTCCTTAGAAAGCAAGCTTCAAACAGCACCCCATTGGCCCAAGCCTATATCCTTTGGGATTTCCCTTTGAGCCTACCTTCAATGGATATGAAATCTAAATAACACTTCAAAAAGTGTAGCCATCCACTCAGACCGGACCTGCCCAACTCCAGTTCAGGCAGAATTCAGCCAAATTGAACCCAAATTCGAGCCCAAAGCTCCCCCAATCCGAAATCTCCAGTTCAGGCATATTTCACAAATCGAACCTGAATTTGAGCCCAAAGCTCCCCCAATCCGGAATCTCCAGTTCAGGCAGAATTCAGCCAAATCGAACCTGAATTTGAGCCCAAAGCTCCCCCAATCCAAAATCCACCTAATAGACCCCTCGAATGACAAACTTAACCCGAAGATGAACCTTAATTTCCACATCAGTATCAGAACTAATTGGTTCAGGATTAATAACTTCTAATTACTCCAACTCCATAATCCTCTAATTAGGCCCAATAAAATCTAGCACATAGAATTCTCATCCACCCATTGCTGCATGTAATCACATACCTGTGCAGTGATTTTCAGTCATCATCACTCATGTCCTTGGAGAACGAATTGGTTCAGGATTAATAACTTCTAATTCCTCCAACTCCATAATCCTCTAATTAGGCCCAATAAAATCTAGCACAAAGAATTCTCATCCACCCATTGCTGCATGTAATCACATACCTGTGCAGTAATTTTCAGTCATCATCACTCATGTCCTTGGACTTTGGATCACCAACTATGAATTTATGAAATACATTGTCTTCAATCACTTTTTTCTAGATGTTGCTTCCATTCAGAGTTATCATTTATAGAAAATCAAGCCTGATTACCATTTGCCGAAAACTCATAATATCTTTACGAGTATTTGATGAAACTTGTGACACTGGCAGTTTAGCATTAGTGCTGCAAAACTAGAAATAAATGCACATATAGGCACAAAGGTTTATATGGAAAACCCCTTGAAGGATCATAGGTTTTTGCCATGGTAAAAAAATCACAATGAACAGGAAAGGATACATGTAGTTTTTTGACCATGAACAAGAGATAAAATCTAGACTAGGCTATGTGTGAATCAAGCAGAAATATTTTAATCTAGAGCCCACCATCGCCTCCAATCTTAGGAGTGGAACCATATCTCCTCTGAGATTTCCTACAAAGTAAACCTTAAACCAATCTCTCCTTTATCTCCAGCGACTTCAAGCATCTTTGGGAACCTAGGCATGGATTCCTAGTTGTTGTTGGCTCCTTACACATTTCCTAAAGAGTTGTAGTTGGCAATAACCAGGAAAAATTCTCTTCAGGCCTCTTCAACAACTGGAATTGATGAAAACCTATTTCTCTTTTCCCTAGTTTGCTCACTGGCCTTTCTGGATGGAGGCCACATGCTGGTCCTGCTGCATTCCCATCTCCTGTTTGATCTGTGCTACACTTTCATTGTCTTCCTTAAAATGCTTTATTGATATGCTTGTTTTAGCTAAATCCCATTGCCATTCCTCATTGTGACTGGAGTGTGCCTGAGAAAAGCTGATCTAAAAGAAGTTGCCTTCTCCTTTCTTTTACTATTCTGAGGCGGAGAAAAACTTCTGGTTACTAGAAACTCAGTTTTACCTGGTTTGTGTTGGAAAATACAAAGCAAACTTGAAATGCAGAAAAGAAAAGAAGTGGAAAATGATGTCTGTCCTCATAGCAATACACATGAATGTTAGGAAAAAAAGCTTGAGAATCTGAATAGCTATAGTAAGGCTGGTGCTTGTTAACAGCTGCATTAAGAAATTTAATTAAAACTTATTCTTCTTTTGTGGAACAGGTAATCTATCGCATTAAACTTCCAGGTCCTGCCATCTTGGGTGAAGGGAAACCAGAAAATCAGAATCATGCCATTATCTTTACACGAGGTGAAGGTTTACAGACTATCGACATGAACCAGGTAGAAGGTTTTTCACTGTTACTTTCGTTTCTGTTTGGTTGCCATAGCCATCTTAGGTTATCATTATAGGAACACTATATGGAAGAGGCACTGAAAATGCGAAACCTGCTGCAAGAATTTCTGGAAAAACATAATGGTATGAGGTATCCATCAATACTTGGAGTCAGAGAACATATTTTTACAGGAAGGTAGGTTTTTAATTTTCACTCTGGATTATTCTTTTTTCTTCGTTTTCGTAGTATGCAAAATACTCATTGTTTGTATCCGAGCAGTGTTTCCTCTCTTGCGTGGTTTATGTCAAATCAGGAGACCAGCTTTGTAACTATTGGACAACGTTTACTTGCCAATCCTTTGAGGTGAGATTTCTTTCTCAAACACACATTTATACCAGGTGCAGCATAACATGTGTCAAAGAAAGGCAACGATTCACATATAGGTCCTCAACTTCTTTTGATATCTGTGAATTTCAATGTTTATATGCTGTACATTTGTTCGCATAATGCCATCATTGTTGACAATTTGTATTGCATGTCTTATTTTGTCATATCATTCATTAGCTAATTTCAAATGATGCAGCATAATGAAAAAGAAAAATATTGTTATGGCTGAAGGATATTTAGTTGATGTAGAATTGATTAATGTATTTATAAAATGAATTTATATAACAGAAACAGTTGTGATTTCTATAACATATCTTTTTCATTGACTTTGTCCATTAGTGTCTAACTTTTATTCTGCTGTTATGTGGTTGTCTCTTATTCTCGTTTCTAATTATATTGTATCAAGGTGTTAGTTCATAGCTGAAATTGCTAATTCTAATACAATCTCAGAGTTTTGCTGATTTGATTATATTTATACTCATGCTGAAACTCCTGTATGCGACATGTCCAGCACTATTTGTCCTTGACAATGTCTTCTTTTCCCCTTGTCAACTTCCACCCATTTCCTAATTGATGTATTTGGTATCTTTCTTTGCCTGAAGGATATTGGTATATCTCAAATACCACTGAGATGAAGAAATTCTTTTCTTGAAAATTTGATTGCTCAAATGATATTTTTGATGCAGATTATTTATATGCTTGCTGTTTAAGTATCTAGAAATTCATTGAGGGATGCAATACTTAAACCTTTTTTCTCACTGGTTTGTTTGTAAGCCTCCTGTTTAGTTATTTATAAATTCATTGAAGGTTGCAATGTTTGAACCTTCCTTGCTGGTTTGTTTGTAAGCCTCCTGTTTATTTGTTTATTTATAAATTCGTTTGCCTAGTTAATGTGACTGAATTTCTTGTTAAGTTTAATTTCACTTACATCATGATTTCTAGTACATCTTTTGTTGTGGACTATGGATACAATATCATTAGAAGCTTAATGAATTTAATTACCAGCCACTATTTAAAAAAATATCATTATGTCTACATCTTTTGCTGACTTCTTCCTTACCACATACACATCTATTTTGTATCTCTAAAATTGTATTTCTTCATGCATAGGGTCCGATTTCATTATGGTCATCCAGATGTATTCAATAGAATTTTTCACCTAACACGTGGTGGTGTAAGCAAGGCATCTAAAATTATCAATTTGAGTGAAGGCATATTTGCAGGCATGCAACTAAACTAAATCAGAACCTGTATCTTGTAGATCATATACCTAATGTTACAGACTTTCTGTTGTCAGGTTTTAATTCCACTCTCCGCGAGGGTAATGTCACTCATCATGAATATATGCAAGTTGGTAAGGGTCGAGATGTGGGTCTTAACCAGATCTCACTCTTTGAGGCTAAGATAGCATACAGAAATGGGGAGCAGACATTGAGTCGTGACCTATATAGGCTTGGCCATCGTTTTGATTTCTTCAGAATGTTGTCGTGTTACTTTACCACTGTGGGTTTCTATGTTAGTACAATGGTATGGCTTGCTTACTTTTCTTTATGTTGCATAATCTTTGCTTTCATGGATGCTGAAATTTTACTCTGATGCTAACTGCAGGTAACAGTATTAACTGTATATGTTTTTCTCTATGGACGATTGTATCTTGTTCTCAGTGGTCTTGATGAAGCACTATCCACTGGTAGAAGGTTCATGCATAACCAACCTCTTCAAGTTGCTCTAGCATCCCAATCATTTGTGCAACTTGGATTTCTTATGGTACTGCCTATGGTGATGGAAATTGGCCTGGAAAGAGGATTCCGTACAGCACTGAGTGAATTTATACTTATGCAATTACAATTGGTTTCTGTTTTTTTCACCTTTTCCTTGGGGACCAAGACACACTACTATGGGAGGACGGTGCTGCATGGAGGTGCTGAATACAGAGCTACAGGTCGTGGATTTGTTGTCTTCCATGCGAAGTTTGCTGAGAACTATAGGTTGTATTCACGTAGTCATTTTGTCAAGGGTCTTGAATTGATGATTTTGCTTCTTGTATATGAGATCTTTGGGCATTCTTATAGAGGTCCAGTGGCATACATTTTTATCACTATTTCCATGTGGTTTATGGTTGCCACTTGGCTTTTCGCACCTTTCCTATTTAATCCTTCTGGATTTGAGTGGCAAAAGCTGGTTGATGACTGGATTGATTGGAACAAGTGGATCAGTAACCGTGGTGGGATAGGTGTACTACCAGAGAAAAGTTGGGAATCATGGTGGGCAAAGGAGCAAGAACATCTTAGGTATACAGGGAAGCGTGGGATCATTTTAGAAATAGTGCTCGCCTTACGTTTTTTCGTCTACCAATATGGCCTTGTATATCACTTGAATCTAACAAAGCATACCAAAAGCGTGCTGGTAATTATTTTCACTACTTGCTATTTTTTTTTTATTTTTCTCGGGCTTCGATTCTCATTACTTGAGCATATGAAAGACATGGGGGATAATTATTTGCTGAATTTTGTATGTTTTCAGGTCTATGGTGTTTCATGGCTTATTATCTTGGGAGTATTACTTGTCGTGAAGGTATATTTGTGCTTTTTAACAATTCAAAACTGAGTTATTTAAGTTTTTGATGTAGCTTGGGGCTCATCTAAATATCCCAACGTGTTTATGGGAAATGTCTTCTTATTGAGAAAAACAGATTGTCGAATAGAAGTATTTTGATTGGATTTGAGCTAAATTGTCTTCTAAGTTTGTAGCTTATGATGTTTCCTTTAGGGGTTTTGAGTAGATATTCTTTAGGAATTGTCCTTGTGAATTTGATAGTCTATTGTCTCTTTGCTGCATTTACTTTTTCATCAGTTGTCTGTTCAACTAACTGTTTCATTTTCCCAACCCCCCCTAGACTGTCTCGATGGGAAGACGTTTATTCAGTGCAAATTTTCAGCTGGTTTTCCGATTGATAAAGGGACTCATCTTTGTAACATTTATCTCAGTCCTAATCCTATTAGTAGCACTTCCTCACATGACAGTGCGAGACATAATTGTTTGCATCCTTGCTTTCATGCCTACTGGATGGGGTTTGCTGCTGGTTAGTAAAATCTCATTTATCTTTCTTCATTCCATTTACATATTGCATTCTCTACATGTGACCTTGTCTTTTTTCTTTGTTAGATCGCACAAGCTTGTAAACCAGTTTTTCCAGCAAGCCTCTGGGGATCTGTTAGGGCCCTTGCACGAGGCTATGAAATTATCATGGGCCTGCTTCTGTTTGCACCGATTGCTTTCTTAGCTTGGTTCCCTTTTGTTTCTGAGTTTCAGACAAGGATGCTATTCAATCAAGCATTTAGTAGAGGCTTACAGATTTCCCGTGTACTTGGTGGTCCCAAAAAGGATCGATCTTCGAAGAACAAGGAGTAGCTAGCTAGTAGGCTATCAAATTATGTGAAGACCCCCCGTGCAGTCAATCTTTTGCCATTGAATTTTCTTTATTTTTATTGTATGCCAGATGTATAGCTAGTTATCTTTATGTAGAATCATGGCATAAATATGCACCTGAACTTTTAGGTGAATATACATTGATCAAGTTGTTGGCCTTGCCTTCTACCAGAATTTGAGATGTCAGTGAAAAATTAATTACTTCCAAGAATGAAAGCGTCATCTGCTCTAATTTTAAGTCTTTCCTTTTTTGGTTTTCTTGTTTGTGTGTGTGTGGATCATAAGCGGAGCATTAAAGGTCAAATTTTATTTGTTTCATAACGAAGAGAAGTCTTTTTCATTCAATTTTGTTTTTGACTTTTTGACTTTCTTGTCAAATTCTGTATGATGCAGGTAGCTGGTAAACACTTTCACTCGCTCGAAGAACTCTTCGGAAGCGATTGGGCATGATCAGATCAGCTAAAGTCGAGTACATTTTACTTCACCAAGGTTAAATAGGTCAGTTGCATTTAATAAATTTTTTAATCTTTTACATTTTCCCGTATGATCAAATTCATTTATCTGTGTACAAAATATTTTAATATTTCTTTAGGACATTGGTATCTTTTATTTTCTTTTTTTTTATCTTGTATATAGTTTTTTGTCGATACTAAGGGGAATCTAATCGACCCTAAAAGCATATGTATGTTCCATACAATGCACCTATTTGTCATTACCAGAGTAACAATCAGCTCGAAGCACCATCAACAGCTTTCTTTAGAATGGAAAAAAGCTAAGATTAGTTGATATGCCAAACTCATCGTCGCCACCCTCTGTTCATGGTTGGTCATCACTTATTTCTGTGCATGATAGATAGTAGCACCTTCGCTCTTTGTTGGATAAAGTAGAGGACATGTTTCCTAACATGTATCCACAAAATGAGGAAGTTAATTAGCTTTGTTCCTTTCAAATGTATATATGGTTTGATCTAACCAAAATGACAGTTAGGACCATGCATTGTCACCAAAAAGTTGGTCCATGATGCCCGAGTACGACACCAACATTAGGCAACACTATTCTAGAAAAATTGCAAAAGTTGTAGGAGAAGAACATCCGTTTCAAATGATACAAAGTCTCAGTAGGAGTCGTATGGCCAATGACACGCATGTAGTCCCAATTGTATGCATTGTTCATCGTGAATTACAACATGATGGAGATGGACAAAGCTCTTGGAGAGTTGTTATCGATGTTAAGGGACCGAATTTGAGATTCGATGGAAGTTAAAGTGTGCGGTGCTATCGGTGGATGGTGATGACAAGGGGGAGGGAAAGAGGAAGCCGAAGAACAACGACAAGAAATCCTCCAAACCTTCTAGTGGCATCAATAAGAAGAAATATAATTGCAAGAGTTTCTTGTGGAGGCTATGAAGGAAAAAGCTTCTATTATTTAGTGAGGAGTCTTCCAAATTTAATTCACTTATCACTAGACTAATCAACTGTTAGAAGAAGAAAAAAATTCTTCTTATCTTACCTTATAAAAAAGCATACTCCACTGAAGTGACACACTGTTTTTCATTTTATTTTATGTTTTATTGTTTTATCTCTCTTTGTTAGTCCAATAAAATTTTGTAAAGAGGACAAATTTAGTTTTATCTTATTGGGCTATATTTAAGTCCAATCCCATCTTAATGCCTTATTGGGCTGGATTTAAATCCAAGCCCATCTTAATGGTTGGAAATAAATCATAAATTCTCTCCCTCTATATATTTGATAATTCAAGTGTTCGAGTAGCTGAGTTGATACTATTATATCATAGGATTAAATTATAAATTATCTATGATTGACTTCAACCTCTTAAAATAACAGTAATATCTTCGAAGTTAGGGTGAAACTTCAAGAATATTATTATTCCCACATCAATTTTATATATATGACCAACAGAAACGACAGGACCACTCAAGTGAACCACAATAAAGTCATAAAGTCAAAATGAGAAAACACATGTTCAAGGGAAAGATATGCCATTTTTTGTACTTGACCACAATTAATTATCCAAGTCAATTACTAACAAAATTCCTAACGGTAGCTAGTTAATCCAAGTCAAAAATTAGAGAAACTCATGAGTTGGAGAACAAAACTAATGTTCTATGATGTTACAACTTCTCTAATTATTATTGATTATATTATATCTGTTATATTTAGCAGCTAAATAATATTAAAATAATAAGTGAAAATTAAAAAATAATCTTATAGAAATTTTTGAAAAAATTTCGGGCGTTAAATCAAAATTACAATGAATTATTTGAGAAAATTATAATTTAAATGAGAAGTTAATTATTTTAATTAAATCCTAGGTTGAAATTAATTAACCTAGGTTGAGTTTAATTAACCTAAGTTATATTATTTCTAAACCTAAGTGCTTTTGATTAAATCCAAACTCCTTCGTTTTCCCCGATTTTCCTCACGATCTTGTCTTCTCCATCACCGCACTTCCTCACGAATTCATCGCCGCTCTTCCCTTTTCTTCTCTCTCGCTCTCTGGCCATCGTGAGCAGACGCCGATGCTGCCCCTTAGCTCCGACCGCCACAGCCCTAAGTTACTAGGCCGCAGCTGCGATGCGAGGTTAGAGTCGTTGTTGCCCTTTCTTTTTTTTCAATGCCAACTGTCGTCGGCCAGGCGTGACTGGAGCGGAGCCAGGCCCGGGTGCTCGTTGCTTCTGGAGGTCAATCAAGGGGTCCTAATTGTCACCATCTGGGTTGTTGGATCGACAGAACTAGTTTTTGTCGCAATCTGCTCAGCCCCATCACCGGCCATAGCAGCAGCCAAGGTTTGCCACCGGTCCAGTCGATCTCCATAGTCGAGCAACCACCATCAATAAGGGGAAATCTCTGCCACAACGTTGAAGATGACTTTTGGTTCTGTTTCCGGCCAGCTACAGAAACCTCTCCGATCTGCCCCAATCATCAGCGGGGTTCTGGTTAGACGTTGCTACTGGAGCTTCGGCCACCCCTCTATCAGATGTGATCACCATCAGAAGCAGGAAGCTCCATCGTCGGTCCCAACTGCAGCCAAGGGTGGCCACTGTAGCCATCGATCTCCACAGCCGGTAGCTCTAGTTTCAGCCAACTACTGCAACCCCGGATCAATTCGGTAGCTTCACTTCTAATAGGTAAAAAGATGTTAATTGTGGCAAAAGGCGAAACGCTCGCCCCCAGTGCCCCCGCCAGTCCGTCTCAGGACCAACACGGAGGAGGTAAATCACGAGGGCTAGTCTAGTCAACTCAAACAGTGACTAATTCATAAGGGAGACAGAAACCTGGAAAAGAGGAACGTGTTCTGAAAAAAAAAAAAACATTCTCGAAGAAAAGAGACCGCGCTGAAAATTAATATTAATAAAAAAATAATTAAACAAATAATTTAAATAATCTCCGACAATTTAATAACGTAAAAGATGAAAATAATTTTAAATAATAATAAAAATTATTCAAAATTTCTGAAAAAATCATAAACGATAATTTTTAGACTCGAGATGGGCCTGTTACGGATTTCACTTAATAATCAATTATAAATTTTTAAACAAATTTTAATTTGATACCTAATATATCTCGTTTTAATATTTAACTTAAAAGTTATAACATGTCAAAATTTATCCACTCGTGATCCTAAAATTAAAATGATCTCAAAACATCTGACTTTACTGGTTCACATTAGATAACGTGGATGAGCGACATCATTTTTTTATTTTATTAAAAGTAATGTGACCTTTTAAAAAATATATATTAATTAAGAAGGGGACTAAAAAAATAGTGAATGAAGTAAAAAAATAAAAAATTTGAATGATTATATCAAAAATTAGATACAAAAGAATGAAAAAAGAGACATTTATAAAATAACTAAAACGAGAAAAAAGAAGACAAGAGATCTTATCCAAATAAAATGTATTAAAGATGAATGTAATAGGGTACTAGTAAACGATGAAGAAATAAAAGAGTGGTGGAAGAGGTATTTTCATTAATTTTTTAATGAAGGTTTAGGTGACCAACTTAACTTAGGTAATTTAAGTAGTTCAAATGAGTATAGAAATTTAAATTTTTATCGTAGAATTCAAATTTCAGAAGTAGAACAAACTTTAAATGGATGCACAATGGAAAAGCCGTTGGACCCGATGATATTCCGATAGAGGTATGGAAGTGCCTAGGGAAACAAGGTATT
>JBBUKS010000029.1:12201522-12217444 GCA_038050645.1 Hedychium gardnerianum
GTTTTTAAAAGTATATTAATTTTAATTTAAAATAATTCAAAAATTTTGAAATCTATCAATTAGTTTAAGATAAAATTAGTCGATTGGACTAATACTATTTAGAAATTCAAAAGTTTAATTTTTTTAATCAGAAGAGTCCTAAGAATCAATTGATGATGTGAATTAATGAGTATCGTTATCCTAGACTTTATAATAAGTTTGTAACAAATTTTCTTAAGTTTTTATAAGTTTAAAAATTTATTGTTCTCAATTTAGGTTATTGAATTCATATTTGAGGGCATAAATATATTAAGGAGGTTTATAGGAGTACATTGGTTTTGATTTAAAGTGATTCAGAATTTTCTAAGTTCATCGACCAATTTAAGACAAAATTGATCGATTGGACCTACATCATTCAAAAATTTAAAAGTTTGATATTTTTTGAATCAGAGAGTCCTAGGAACTCATCAATGGTATTGGTTAACAAGTATCATTGTCCTAGACCTTATAAGAAGCTTGTGATAAATTTTCTTAAGTCTTTTGTAAGTTTAAAAATATTATGTTTGAGTATCTTATTTATTTGATAAATAAAAATTTACTTTTTGAGTGTATATTCTATATGTATGTGATTATATCTTAAATTCAATTAATGAAGTCCATAATATAATGCATAACATGAGAGAAATTATAATTGAATTACAGTTAATGGGTATATCATCATGTGTAATTATTTACGTATTAAAATCTCCCTAATCGATGAATTGATGAGACTGGACATCGTCAATTCTGTAAGACTAGCATATGTTATACTCCTTGGTTTATCCAAGCAGCCGATTCTTGCTGGCTGGAAACATTGAGATGTTGAAAGTTAACATATGAATGCTAGTTAAGGGTAACTAGTTAATCAGATGTGACCTGCTATGACATTTCATGTGGTTTTATACATGTCAATGAAGATTTCATTGTAGCTCGAGTGCAAGTTTCGTTAGACTTGAGGTGTTCAAGTCATCTTGGTCATGAAGGCTTATACTTTGACATCTTTGTTATACATCTCCTAAGGGATGTAGTTACGGGATGATTGAATATAAGTCAATATGTCCGGAGGTATTTGAATAGCCCACAAAGAATTCACCACTCTGTTTATAAGAAGACGTATACCCTATGACATCTTGTCAGGATTATTACTCGTTAGTCTTCGGCTAAAACAAAACATATCAAGAGGATGATGATCTTCTTGGACATGTGTTTGAGTAATTTGAATCTGCAAGATAAGAAATTATTACTTAGACTAGGTGTGACGTAGTCAGCCTAGTGGGGACTAACACATAGATCATGTCCTGAATCAAGTGGGTATAAGATGCGTGAAAGGAACATAGTCACTAATTACTATAGCTATTGAAGGGTTCAAAATTCGTTCTGAAATCATCTGTGATTTTTCGGTCTATTGAGAGTCATGATGTATTACTAGGTATCACTCATGATCTTTTCATAATTAATGATTAATTATGAATAATTGACATAACCGTGAACCTATTGAGTCACATATATTACGAGTGTTTTTCTTTAAGACGTAAAACGAGTCAGAGAATGTGATTCTCAAAGAGTCAAAAAGAGAGAGAAAGAGATTAAGTCTAATTGGACCAGATAAAAAACAAATATGAAAATTATTTGCCGAGAAGAATAAACCACGCCTATTAGAGATGAGTTGGTTTTATATAAATTTATATGACCAGATTAGTTTTATATAAATTTATATGACTAAGTTGATTTTATATAAATTTATATGACCAGATTAGTTTTATATAAATTTATATGATTGAGTTGATTTTATATAAATTTATATGATCGAATTAGTTTTATATAAATTTATATTACCAAGTTGGTATTATATAAATTTATATGACCAGATTAGTTTTATATAATTTTATATGACCGAGTTGATTTTATATAAATTTATACGTCGGATTAGTTTAGGGTTTAGGAAGAGATATATATATATAATACCTCTATATGAAGAAAGGAAAATTGAAATTTCTCCTAGCTCTCTTAGGATTGGTGTCGTCTACCTTTTTATTGGTGTCGCCTCCTCCCTTGTGTCATTGCCCAAGTCTCTTGTCGCCGGTCATCTTGGAGTCGTTGGTCATCCTAGTGGCCGAACCTCGTGGAGTGTTGACCATCTCTTGGCCGCCGCCCAATATGAGACGTCGGCCCTTGTTTTGCCGCCGGTCACTTCCCTCTTCTTCTTCCTCTAGATTCGATCCGAGGAGGGAAGAATGTTTGAACACTACCGATCTCTCTCTTCTTTGTGCCGCCTTCATACTTTATAGTACTGATCGGAGATGTAGTTTATCGCTTGAGGAGTTGTCTTGAAGAAACTCGATATGGATACTAATAGAGGCTAGCTTTGCAAGGCTAATTGAATGCTCTTTATAAAGTTCGATTATGATATAATTTTTAAATTTATGTTTTGTCTTGTATATGATGATCTTGTCATTTTTGAGATACGCAAAATATTTTGAAACTCATTTTTCACTTCTGTTGTATGTTTTATCGAAAATATATGTATTTTGCTCACGTAAATTCCAACAAAAAATTCATTGCTTTTAGTTTAGATATAAGGGCAGGAGACTTGCATTGGATTTATTTTAAAGTGATGGAAGAGTTCTACGTTCATATTTTTACAAATCTACTTAATGTATTCATGTCTTTAAATCTAAAGAACAATCAATTTTTTAATAAATAGAGTAAAAATTGAGAGATGCACACATGTAACTCCACGTATTCATGGATAATACTGAAACTTAGAAACTATAAGTAATATTGGAACTGTAAATCTCGTAAAGTTCGATCTTGGTTTCGAATAATCGTAGGCGACCATTTAACAAGTGTAAGTTGTTAAGACAATGACTAATACTCAAAAGCTTGATGGCCAATAGCCATAGATGAGAGACCATTAGTCATTTAAAATTTAAAATTTAATTATAATATATTATTAAAAAAATTCTTAATAAATAACATATTTGAATACGATGAGAGATCATTGTATTCGACTTGTAAATTTTTAATTTATCTTGATGATTAATAAAAAATTGAGTTGATCCTTATAAAATTAATCGAGTTGAAAACTTGAATACGATGAGAGATCATTGGTGCAAATTCTCTTCGTTGTCTCCTTGCTAATGTCTTCCTTCCTTCCTTCGAATAACCACTTGATCTATTCAAATATAAATCTTTTAAAAACACATATATGATAATATATATATATATATTAGCAATGATAACAACAAAGTTAATGAGACTGATTGAATAGATCTAACACCCAAATTGAAGAACGATTGGCACTAACCTATAGTTCACATCCTACGAATTAAACATATCTTTAAAACTATATGGGATCTCTTGCTTAATGAATCTTGTGCTAGGTGTCGGCCGCGCACCGGTCACGCAATGAGATTTCAATTCTTAATTACAACCCTAAATTCTCTTGTTTATCTTGGCCATGAGATGTACTCTTAATTGTGTCGTTAATCATACACATTTAGTTAAATCTCTGAACTTTAACTTGAAACAGTATTTGTATCTGTCGGAAATCGAATTATGTCTCTCTGATAGCAAGCTCTACTCGAGTACCAATTTAACTTCATCCGCGGAGGATGATGTGGAATCTCAAATCAACAAAGAGGTAGCAGAAGTTCCGTTATCCAATTAAAAACAACAATTACTCTTTAATTTCCACATTAGAGAAGGCCCCAAAACCTCCATGGATCATCATCAATAAAGAGGTAGGCTACATTGACACCACTACACTACAAACCAATTTTCCTAGTGGAATGGTAGTTGTTTGTCGCTTTGTTATAGCATTGTCTAGCATGTGTCACTCAACTCCCTCTAGTCTTAGTTATTACATAAAATTGTGTCTAATCATGAATTCTAAAAACAAGTTCTAGTAACCATATGAACTCAAAGACATGAACATATCTAGTTAACATCGAAATTAAATTGCAACAATAATTTGGTTAAACGAAAAAGACGATGGTCAAAAGATAAATATAATCTGAATGCAATAGATTTGTCATTGCCTCAGAATCATCCATGAAATACGATGATCCAAAGAAGTAAAATAGTAGACAGATCTTCAGTAGGAACTGTTGGGAATATAATTAAAATATCATATTAAAAATATCTCTATTAGTATAAAAAAAAATTGGATAGAACATAAAAATAAATTTATTAGAATTTAAATCTAAAATGGATAATATTATAAAGATATACGAATTTTTTTGATCTTGAGATGTTTTAGTTTTGTTAGTCCAAACAATTGATGCGTGGGTCCAAACATGAAAGAGATTAAATAAAATATAACTCCGAAAGTAGAAGATCAAAAACATAATTCCAAAAGTAGGATAATTCTAGCACTCCAATAATGTCATCTTTTGTAAGGGCACATGCTTTAGTTTATGTTGCAAGATGTTTGCCAATTGCTTAGCACTCCAATAATGTCATCTTTTGTAAGGGCACATGCTTTAGTTTATGTTGCAAGATGTTTGCCAATTGCTAAGCCGATGGAACGGATCAAAAGATTTCATCATCCTATCGTAGGTGTTTTCGAATAAAATAACAATCTATTTTTATTCTAATATATATGTTTACTAAGTGCATTAATTTTAGGATTCAAATTTCAACCGTAATATATTATATATAAAAAAAATTCTCTAATAAAAAATAAATTTAAAAATATTAATCATCTGAATGAATCTCCATTAATATTTCTCGATTTACTTTGACGGTTGATAGAAAACTTTCGTGGGACTAGACTAATCATCTTAAATTCGATATTATCTGATTAATTATCTTTTTCATTAATTTTAGATATCATCATGAGCCATTTATATGATGATAGATTATATGTTTGCTATGTCTCAATCTTGCATAGCATCTACCTTTTTATGATGGAATATCAAATCATATTAACTAAAAATTCATAAAGGCAATTGATGCAAGCACTATACTTATAGACATTGAAATAATATCATTGGAATGGCTCAACCAAAATTAGACCCACAAAGTAAAGTAATGTTAATGCTATTAAATGAGTTTTTATAATTTTAAAAAAAAAATAAATGAAATTTGTGGTTTGTAACTTGTATAAGTGAGCACACTCTCTTCCACACATTTTCTTTTGTCTTTTGCTATAATAATGTTAGCTCTTTAATTGCGATGTGTGGTCCCTTTGGAATAAGATGATCTTTGATGGAGTTATTATATGGAAATGTTAGTGTGGATCGATCTATCTTAATCAATATCTTCAAGGGATCAAAATGTATTTCATGTTTGTGGTTAGTGTCTTGAGTAATGAATAGGGATGGACCCCAAAAGTATTTAACAAATTTAAAAAAAAATGATTAACATTTTTAACCAGTTAATATCGAATTTGGAATAGTCGGTCCGATCTTATGAAAAATTTTCATCGACCGTCATGATAAATCAAAAATTAAACTCATTTAGATGATTAATATTCTTAAGTCTGTTTTTCATTAAAGAAAAAAAGTTTTTGTAATGTATTGTAGTTGAGATTTAAATCTTAAATTCATTGATTATTCATTAGAAAGCCCAGTCCCGAGATAATATTTAACAAATTAAATTCTATACTAGGGATCGATGCAATAGTTTCATAACTTTGGATGAAAATAATTCATGGTATTGAACTACCATTGATAGTGTATATATTTTATTGTAAGAAACAAAACATATAGATGATTTTATTTTGTATAGCAAATAATTAAATTCTGTAGTATTTTCATATTTCCTTTAAGAAAAATTAATAAAGTATTATTCTTTAAATTTTAATAAAAAGTAAATTATAAATTTTAGTTTCAATTATATACTAATTATTCTTTATTATCCATTAATGTTTGTAATAATTATGTATTTAAAGCTTTAGATCTATATAACCTTATTTGATAAAAAAAAAAAAACTAAGATCCAAATGTTTGGTTTAGTTTATCGTACATTATTCAATTCACTTTGATTCGCTTTAACTTAATCATTTTCCAAACCCTAGCCTCTCTAGCATGGTCGTCGTCATGTTGCTTCCATGATAGCGCCTCCCTCTTACTCTAATAAACGTTAGCATCTCCAAACTTCTACGAGACCTCTAGTCGTATGAATGTAATTATTCAAAATACAAGTATGATATATACTTCTGAAAGTCGTTGTAAAAAAATAATTAACTAGATCGGATAATGTTAAATATGAAATAATCGATTAGATTTATGAAAATTTTCTATGGATCGTCGAAATATGAAAAAGCAGCTGTAAAAATACAAGTAGGAACTCATTAATGCTCTCACACTTAGATTTTGAATAACGTAGATCTATCGAACATCTATGAGTGAAAATAGATGAGACAAACAAACAAATATTCAAGGTTCATTGACTAGATCCAAACTTGATAGTTAATTGATTCAATATTTTATTTAACAAATACGTGGCAGTTATTACAAATATGACTCACGAATTATGCACGTGATGATTCACAAAACACTCGGTGTTTTTAATTAGCAAATACAAAAATTAAAGATGATATTTTTTATATTAATATAATTATTATTTAATTTATCAAAGACGAGACATGGCCATGACCACTTGCTGGCTGACGTGGGGACGAATGACGTCAGTGTGGCGGCCCACCTCCGGCACCTGGCAGAGCGGCGCCGCGGCTCCCCCCTGCGGCCGCGGCCCGCGCGCCTTCGACCTCAGCAGGAACTTCTGGATCTTTCCGGTCGACGTCTTCGGCAGCTCCTCCATGAACACCACCCGCTTCGGCACCATGAACCGCGGCATGTTGCTGCGGCAGTGAGCGATGATGTCCTCCTCGGTCACTGGGCGGTTGTCGTCGTTGTCGACTTTTCTCAGTGTTACGAAGGCGCAGGGCGTCTCGCCCCAGTGCGGGTGAGGCATCGCCACCACCGCCGCTTCCGCCACCTTGGGGTGCCGGTACAGCACCGTTTCCACCTCCACGCTGCTGATGTTCTCGCCGCCGGAGATGATGATGTCCTTCGCACGGTCCTTGATCTCCACGTACCCGTCCTGGTGGACCACGGCCACGTCCCCTGTCCAGAACCACCCCTCCCGGAATGCCGCCGCCGTCTCGCCGGGGTTCTTGAAGTAGCCTTTCATCACGCTGCTCCCGCGGAGCACGATCTGGCCCTGCGTCTCCCCGTCGCGCGCCACGCTCGCCATCGTCTCCTCGTCCTTCACGTCCACATCCGCCAGCGTCAGCACGCTGATCCCCTGTCGCGCTTTCAGCGCCGCCTGCTCCTCCGGAGGCCGCCGGTCCCACTCCCGCCTCCACTCGCACACCAGCGCCGGCCCCGTCGCCTCCGTCATCCCGTACGCGTGCGTGACCCGGAATCCCAGCCTCTGGACCCTCTCCAAAAGTGCTGCCGGCGGCGGCGCGCCGCCGGTCAGCACCTCAACTGGGGCCGGTAGCGGCCTCCGCTCGCTGGGGCCCGCCTCGAGCAGAATGCTGAACACGGTGGGAGCGCAGCACATGTGTGTCACCCTGTGGTCGGCGATGGCGCCGTACATCTCGCCGGCGGTGGGTGAACGGATGCACACGTTGGTGCCGCCGCGCGCCGCCATGCCCCACGTGAAGGTCCAACCATTGCAGTGGAACATCGGCAGCGACCAAAGATACACCGGCTCGCTCCCCACCTCCCATTGCAGCAGCAAGCTGAGCGTGCTCAGGTACGCTCCCCGGTGGCTATACACCACCCCCTTCGGCGCCGACGTCGTCCCCGAAGTATAATTCAGCGCCACCGCATCCCACTCGTCCCTCACCTCCACCGGCGGAAACGCTACGGGATCTCCACCCGCCACCATCCCCTCATACTCCAGCTCCCCGAGCCGCACGCCCGTCGGAGCCTCCACATCATCAATAACCGCGACGAGCGGCAGCGGCTTGGCTTCCCCGATGAGCCGATCAAGCGCCTCAACGGCGAGGCGGACGTACTGGTAATCCACGAATAGAATCTTCGCCTCGGAGTGCTTCAAGATACTGGCCACGTTCCCGGCGTCGAGCCGGGCGTTGATAGTGTTGAGCACGGCGCCAGCCATGGGCACCCCGAAATGCATCTCGTACACCGCCGGCACGTTCGGCGCCAGCACCGAGACCACGTCGTTCTTGCAGACGCCGAGCGACTGCAGGGAGGCGGCCAGGCGGCAGCAGCGCCGGTAGGTCTGCCTCCAAGTAAAGTGGGTGCGGCCATAAACAACCGACCTCCGGTCGGGGTAAACGGCGTCAGCCCTCGACAGGAAGGTAATGGGCGTGAGAGCGACATGGTTGGCCTCGTTCTTCTGCAGCTTGTCCATAGATTTCTCCCTTGGAGGACAGAAACAGGGGAAGAAAGCAGAAGTCGATAAGAAGCAAGCTAAGCCAACGGCGGCTTCTTATAGGAACATGGAGGGGGCAAATGAGTTTGTCAGAAAAAGGAGAGAAATTGCCATGAATCGGAGGACGTTGAAGTTTGAACGTGCATGGAACTTTGACCACCATGCTCGGTTTTCCCACTGTAGAGTTCACAACTGACTTCCCATTAATTTCACCGTGGAAATTCTAACGAGAAATGGGACTTCGATTTCAGGAGTGTTTCATGCTTGCAGACTTGCACCGGGCACTGCAGTTGGCGTCAATCTCGTCGTTAACGGAACAGGGAAGACGGGGAAATGAGTCGTCGTCGACTGCTTCCGTTGGGATCCTGCGCTGAGCTTTCCTTCCTTCGGGTCTTTTGGGGTCTTTGAATTTGACCGGGCCGGTCAAGGATGTGAACGGCTCGAACCGGACCACATCCTGTAGGATTCGTGTGAAATTCCTTTGCGAACACTATTTTACTCTAAATCTTAATAAATTGTTATCTTAGGTGCTACGAAATTGTATTGCAAGAGTTGTGATTTTAGGAAGAAAAGTCGTTTCGATTCATGGCATGACTAGATGAGATGAATAGACGCACACTTAAACTTAAATTTTGTTTATCGGTCTACGAAAATTTTTAAATCCGAAAAATATTGATGGATGATATCTCATAGATTCCGTGAGCTTCCTTGTTCAATCTCCAAGTTGAATTAGCACGACTACCCACACAATTCAATATATCTTTGGATGATACGTCTAAAATACAAAATCATCTTACCTCAAGATTCATGTACTGCAACAAGTCTAGACATCTGAAATGGGAGAAATTGTAGTACATAATATCTTTGTCAGTGCAAAAGCTAAGTTGTGAAAAAGAAATATATATATCCATAGCATCACTGAAAGGAAAAGAAAAAAAAGCAAAAAAATTATATATATATATATAAAAAACCATGTCAGAGTCTGACATTTTGTTGCAAAATCATCACAAATGACAAAGATATACATGAATTGACAAAGATATACATGAATTGACAAAGATATACATTTTATATATCTACAAGCTGAGTATCTATTTATGGATGTTAAGTTGCTTGTGATGATTGAATTACACGTTTGTATCTAGCAGACTCCTAGCAATGATAGCCACAATATATTTATAGATCACACCACAATTTAGGGGTTTGGCAATAACCATTTATGGATCGCATGCTATAGTCTACTTTCTCAAGTCACCAAAGCCCTGTGAAACATCACTTGATGCAAACCAAAATAAATGAAGGTTCAGAAGAAAATTGCAATTGAGACAAACCTCTGAGACCAAACTTTCCCTTATTTGTCTGCCAAGAGAGCAATACATTCATAATAAAAGCGAATGACCCTCAGCATATGTTTACCCATACAAACACACATCAAATAAGACTTAAATAAACCCACATGGGTTAATCTTCATTAGTAGACCATTTTGCGGACTCAGAAATATGTTACCAAAGGTCAGCTAAGCGATATCAAACTTGACAAAATTAAATCACCCAAACCAGACTTCCATCTGCGGCCTCTTTTCAGTGTGTAGACTGAGAAAAGAAATGGCTTTCCATTGTTTACTTCGGAAGTTTAATGCATCGTTGTGTTATGACAGGTGCAAAGATTGAGTGAGGCCTCTTTGGAAACAGCAACCTTAAGAAAGGCATCCTCCGTCTGCATTCAAGATAGCATGACGCTAATCTTTCTAGCAAAGTCGTCGTCGTCATCTAGATCAGCTTCGTCTGAGTGGATTGTGTTTTCATCATCCACTTTATACTCTCCTGATTCATAATCAAAATCACCATCTTGCCTGTCATAATTTTCCAGCTCTTCCACTTCGTCATTCTCCAATGTCATACCATCTTCAGTTTCCATGGCATCAGCTTTAGTTGCGGATTCAACATCATATGTTAGGTCATCTTCTGTCGGGATCACTCCTTCCTCTTCAGGGCTACCAATTGTGAAACTGCCTCCCTTTCTGGCTTCTAGTTGAAGAACTGATTCATTGATAGCAGGGCCTCCGTCAGCTTGATTGTTTTCATGTTGACCAGTAGACAATTTATTCTCTGCATATGTCGACTCCCTTTTCCTCTTCAGGATGGCACCGAGTGGCAATGGACCCTCAAATGACGGAGGATTTTCTGATTCATGAACCCCCTCTACCTTTTTGGACTTGACATTATTCAATGTAAGATTAGAACTAGTAGTACTGAGATCATGAATATTTTTGTTGATCATTATACCTTTTAGCACTGAAAGAGACTTTGGGCTGGCAAAATCTAAAGACTTCGTGCCATCTCTGGGGTTTATTCTGTTTCTATGAGTCTTCTCATCTTTGCTGAATTCCTTACTTGGTAGCAGTCTTGTTCTTTCTGAATCCCTTGACTGGTAGTTTATTCGCGTTACTGGTGATAATCTGCTCTCAGGTCTCCTTCCCCTCTCTTGCTCGGATGTTGTTTTCCCAGGAAATGCAATGCGGCCTTGCAGACGACTGCTAGTGGACTTCTCAGAAGTAAATTTTGTGTTATTTCGGGCAAGACGACCATAATGTCTCTCAGCATATTGTTCATCTTTTCGGTAGTGCTCGCTATGACCACCATGATTACTGGTAGATCTTGAATCATTGATCCTCCTCCGTTTCATTAATTGATAGCGCAAATCTGACCCATCCATTGCATTGGGTTTTCTCTCTCTATCAAGTACTCTTCTTTCAAGGGATGGTGATCTTTCCAAAATTCTGTGAGAAGTTTTTGATTCCCCGTCATATCTGCTATATAGCTGCTCATAGTTGTCATATTGGCCAATATCATTGTGTAGATCAGTTTCAATCTCTGCCCTTGTTTCATAATCACTCTGGTGATATTCGTATTCATCTTCAGCTTCCATATTTTGACAACCATGAGTAGACCCTCTTCTGAAATTATCTTCGCTGTGATGATAGTCAGGATCTTCGATATCATCATCTACAAGTACATCAAAACCAGGAGAATGTTCCAGCAATAACTCATCAGCATCCTTACCATTATTTGTTTTGTCATCTGGGTGTTGCACCTGCTGACCCCATGATTGGCTTTGCAAGTAGCTATCGTTAACTATGTCATTCTGTGGTAGGGCAGGAGGATCATTGTCTGACAAACGTTGCAATGTTTTATTTTCAGACAGTTCAAGCTTCGAAGCATTTTTAGCCTTTGTAACAAATTTTGCAGTTGTAGGCGATATGCCAACATGCTTGTTGATAAACACCTTTGGATTATCAAAACTGATTTCAGCAACATTTTGTTGTTTAGTTATGTTCTGTGCATTTTTCTCATTTGTTTGACGTGATTCAGCAGAAAATGTCGAAGATTTTGCCGACTGCTGTGAAACAAAGTTGATAGAAGGCTGTGGTTCATGCATGAATGGACATCTTTCTCCTTTTAAACACTGACCCCACTGAAAATAGTAGCAAGGAACACTTTGTTTACTGCTGTTATTAGGGGCCCGGGCAGCTTGGGCTAATGCTGATGCTGGGGTCTGACTTGGTGGCGGCGTTGGTCCTGAGTTAGCCATTGGCGTTGCGAACATGAAATCAAGTGGCTGTATAACAAAAAGGGTAATAAGTTCAGCATACATAATGCCACTAAATTGATCGAGTTAAAGCACAAAAAAGGCAACCTTGAATGCACATTTCAATTCATATTGTGGGGACATTGGAAGATGATCAGCATCAAACTGAGGGAAAAAGAATTTCTAAACTACCAGACAACTGCCATTATCATCGTATTAGTACAAACTATTGGCATCAACATCAAGCTGTATTTGTTTCATCTGTTTGAGGTCAGCTACATGATCTTATCGCTCCATTTGAGCTGATAGTTAAGCTTAATCCAACCCTTAATTTTTCTCAGCATTGGTGGTTATTGACATCAAGTTATAATTAAGAAATCTTCTAATTCTAGCACTCAACTTGTAATCCTGATCCTCTAAGCATCTTCCTTCCCTGACAATAACATCGACACCCAAACATTGCATCATAGAAAGTTCTATGCAGAAAGGAATTATTTCCGAGACTAGTAACTTGCAATTAATTGTTCCCACTAGAAGATGCAAAGTACCATTTGAATCATGTTTGGTAAACTAGTGAACATAATAAAGCGCGGAAATGTAAAACTGACATACCGGATGGCGGAAGGAACATTTTGGATTGAGGCAGTCCCCATTTAGCCAATACCAGCAATCCCTGGGGTTTACTCTGGCACCCTCACTGTGGCGATAATCACATTCACTCCCCTGAAAACAAAATGATTGTATTATTTTTTTAATATAAAATACAAACACTAATATGAAGAGTAATTCTGAAAAGCAACAATAACATACAGAAATTATGACTGTACATATGCGTCTACAGAAACCAAGTTTAGAGATAAATACTAAATTTCAATAAGGAGAAGACAGGTCAATAGACAGATCAACAAGTTTGGATGTAAAACCAATGAATGGAGCATGTCAGATTAAACAATTAGGTTATAAAAACAATGCTAGTATGACCTGGAAAGTTATAGAATGAGCAATTGTTCAGTGTGCAAAATATCAAAGTTAAGAGTGAAAAATATGTTATATTAGAAAAACGCAATTACAATATATACATAACACTCAACATATCACGCTGTTATAACTAAAAATATCTAATGTAAAACTAAACACGCAACATAATTACTAACTAATAGAGTAATTACTCTAATACTCTCCCCCTTCAAGCTAGGGTATTGATATCCTAGCTTGAAAATACAACAACCAAGCCTTATACCACTACGTGGGGTTAGCTATATGGATCCTCTTATGTCATTGAGCTCTATCCTCTACTATATCATCATCTGTATTTAAATAAATTTTATCTTATTTTATCGTTGTTAATTAAGTCTTCTTTTGCTTTTCCTCTTTCTCATTTAATGTGCATATTTTTCATAATTTAACATCATCTAATTGGAGCATTTATTGATCATCTAAGTTCATGTTTGTACTATCTTAAACACGTCTATCAGAGTTTTCTCTCAATAGGTCTCTAATGTTTTTATTTCTTATCCCATCTATCCTCATATGTTCGCATATCCACCTTAACATCCTCATCTCTGCGGCACTCATCTTCTTCTCGTGTGTGTGATTGAGTTATAGCTTAACATTCAGTTCATATAACATAGCAAATCTATCTGTCGTTTTGTAGAACTTTCTTTTTTCTTTAAGTTTTAGAGGTACTTTACGATCACAAAGAACAACAGACACTCTCATAAATAAAGTGAAAAGGCTTTGATGAAGAGGGTATTAATGCAACAACGAAAGCTTGACAACATAATGAACTAAATTAAAGGTTGGACTATATTTGATGACGATCTTCAAAAGATGAAGTTTGTGATGATCACCTTAAGATGTTGAAGTTCACTGGGATTAAATGAAAAAGTGTGAAAAGTTACAAAGTAAAATAGAAAGATTAAAAAACCATTATCAAGATAAAATTTATATAGATGAAGATATAATAGGGGATAGAGTCCAATGACGTAGAAGGATGCATATAGCCGACCATACTTAATGGGATAAGACTTGGTTGTTATTGTAAAAAACCATTATTAGCAGAGATAGAAGGAAGCCTGATATAATTCTAAGAGACAATGATACCAAAGAGATTAAGTTTTGATGCCTACAAGACAAATATTACAAGGAAACCAACAAGCAGGATTAAGAGAGGTGGTGAGGACATCATGTGAAGATTTGGAAGTTGAATGAGCAGACAAGATGAGGTTCATGAATCATGTTTGAAAACTTGACCAATTTTGATAGGTCAAATTTTGTCCAATTTAGGCTAATTTTCTAAATCCTAGATAAATAAAAAAGAAACAATGGAAGAAATCCCAAAAACTTAAAATTGGATGGAGTCAATGAAAATTGTAGAACCTCAAGAGTAAGCAAAGGATTTGAGAGTTGTTGGCAAATCAACAATTAGCCATAAGAAAATTATCATTCGTGTGATGATTAAGAGATCTCATCTACTAATCACATTGCTTGAGAGATAGCATCAAGTAGGAATAGCATCAAGTAGGGATATCACAAACATGATCACACAAGGACGGCAATGTGAAAACATAATGGGATGAGGGGATGAGAGAACCCCTAAGTGAACCAAATAGGCAAGACACATGTCTAAGAGCTTTTAGGCTATATAAGTGAAAAAAACAAAAATTATTGTGTACTAGTAACTATATAACAATCTAATGCATCGCGAAGTTGATTTTGGTTGCTGGTTAAAAAGTATTAACTATTAATTAAGCCTTAGAATTTGTAAATATTTATATTATAATGAGGATGTAAATATTACAAGTAGACCCACCACTCCATGGTATTTAAACTGAAAAAATTTACTTCTGTCTCTTAATTTGCATTCCACTATATCCTCTCTCTTTATCCTCTGTTGGGATACAATCAAAGTCCCACATTGGTAATACATGAAAAATATCATAGACTTATAAGAGGAAGATATCTCCATTGGTATGAGACCTTTTGGGTAGAGCCCAAAATAAATTCATGAGGACTTAGGCCCAAAGTGGATAATATCATACCATTGTAGAGATATGTGAATTCTTTTGGTCCTGACAATTGATATCAGAGTCATATCCATGTAGTGGTCTCGAATGAAGGAGATAGTAGCTCTCCTCTGAACTCTAAGCAAAAAATCCAAACATGAGTGACCGGATGCTTAGCGGAAATCTTGGGGGAATGAACCCTAGGTGGTGAAAGTTCAAGCAGATCCAAGGGTGACCGGATGCTTGGTGTAAATCCTGGGGAGTAAACCCTAGGTGGTGAAAGTCCAAACATGCTTGGTGGAAATCATGGGGGAGTGAACCCATGGTGAAAAGTCTTAGAGGAGTGACCTTGAGGGGGAGGCCCGAACCATGAAAATAATGGTAGTCCTTCGTTTGAGGGGAGGATTATTGGGATACAATCAAAGTCTCACATTGGTAATACATGAAAAAGATATAAGAGGAAGATATCTCCATTGTTACGAGGCCTTTTGAGTAGAGCCAAAAAACAAATCCATGAGGGCTTAGGCTCAAAATGGACAATATCATACTATTGTGGAGACATGTGAATTCTTTTGGTCCTAACATCCTCTCTCTTTGTCAATCTAATCTAAGACCAAAGACATCATTGGTTGTATGTTGACATAAGGTTAGAAGGATGGTAAGTTGTGTGTTATGTTAACTCCTTAATTTTTGGTTCACACATGTGAATACTATGTTTTCATCCCATTATGGGCATGCCATAATTTTGATATTCTATTTTGTCACATGTTGGGCATAGAATTTATGCTTCAATTTATAAGGAAGCATTAGAAGTATTAGAGTTAATAGAATTATAAGGTTCAGTGGCTTTTGTTCTACATTTGCACATCTAGATTTAGGATTTATCATGAGTTCTATATATACCAATGTAACGGTTGTCTTATATTAAGAATGTAATAAATACTGAGTTAAAAGG
>JBBUKS010000029.1:12221556-12240816 GCA_038050645.1 Hedychium gardnerianum
CTTCATCAGAAGTTATTGAGTTATTCAACCAAGCCGAGGATAACATTGAAAAGGGGACAGAGATATGGGAAGATATGGAAGACCAACGACAGGAAATATCAAAGTCCGGTAGGGAGAAAACCTTGCTGCAAAAGATGGGTTTGGGAAAGTACCATGTAGAACTCTCAACAGATGAGATTGCAGAACTGAACTCAAACATGAGATCACAAATAAACATCTTATGGGGGACCATTCTTTATGAGCGCTCTGTTGTGGAATTTAAATTAGGTGTCCCAATGTGGGAAGATTGCCTCATGGCAGCAGTAGAAAAATTCAAACTGGCTGGTGCTTCACCGACTGACATTGCTGTTATGATGAAAAACCATTGTGCACATGAGACTGCCCAAGAAGGTATCATAATTTGTCTTATAATGCTGCAGCTATTAAAGTATTAGTGGCGTGAGACAATTTCCGTCAACATCTTGATGGTTTTCACTAAAATTCTGTTTTTGGGCACCATCGTACTGCTAGTGTATGTTAAAGTTCTTGAGCTATGGTTAAGTGTTTGTTTTAACTTAGATATTCTTGTAGCAGAATACACAGCTAATGATGATATTGTGTTGCAGATAGTTTAATTGGTCGATAAGATTCACATAGCAAATCCCAGATATGCGGGAAAAATATCGCTTGATAATAATGATGATCAACTGGTATTTAGAAACATTGATTTAGAGCTGATTTCACAATTAAGAATATTAGACACTGATAATTGTGTAACGGAATGCTCTGCTGCTTTTTTTCTTTCAAATAAAAATTATTAATTTTTTGTTTTTGTTGTTTTAAGCATTAGATTGTTCTAGCTATTTGAACCATATTCATCCACAAGTTCGTAGTCATTTGAAGGTTTTGTGAGAATATACTTGGTTCATTAGTCACCTTGGTCTTCTCTGCTACCCATGTAATGATATATTGTGTTTAATTGAACTTCCTACATGTTTGATTCCAGTAGACGCCTGATAATGACTTTTTGACTGAATTTTTCATTTGTCTAATTGCAGGATTAGGATTCAAGATTGATGAGATAGTTCAAGCGTGGAATGAGATGTACGATGCAAAAAAGTGGACGAGTGGTGTTCCATCATTTAGACTTGAACCTTTACTTCAGCGGCGATTGCCAAAGTTGCACCAGGACTTGGAGTATCTATGATTTGTGATTCGCTGCCAGCATTAGTTCAGAATTATAAGGCTTGTTGAGAGCACACAAATATTTTTGTCCATTGTCTGTGATTCATATAGGTAATATTCTTCTTTAATTTGCATGAAACAAATATTCATTTCTAATCTTTAAATTTCTACACTTGCTTTCTCCACGCTACAGTTAAAACTTAAAAAATATTTTTGTCCATTGTTCTGTGTTTCATTGCTTGCAAAAGTTTGTGTCTTGAACCCAACATGCATTTGCGACTCTCTATTATTAATGAATGTTGGTTTGTCCAGAACTAGAAACACCATCCTGTGATATGTAAACACTAAATATCGACATGAATTTAGGTTTGATAGTTTGCCAATCTAATGAAAACTTGGTTTCAAGCCCTTGCAGGAATTGTTCAGCCATTGTCGTATGTCGTTTCACTTGCTCTTTTGGAGAAGAGTATGTTTTCATAGTCATATAGCAGACTTCTTCATATGGAAGAAGGTTGTAGAGTCCAGCGCTGTTTGATTCTTCTGAATCGTAAATTTATCTTGTTTGGGGTAAGGCCTGCCCTGTTAATCTGTTATGCTACCTCTCATTGTATTGATTAAGGTTTTTTTTTTTCACTTTGATTTCTTTCCTAGTGTATCGTATCAAGGATTTGTCTCAAGTTTAAAGGTTTCTGTTTATATGTTTTCGTGACCAAGTTTCTTGATGTAAGCATACGTTTTATTCGTATCAGCGATATATGATGTGTAGGCTGATTTTGTCTCAGTTTCAAGAACAGAGGGGAAACACCCATAGAACACTGAACTAGGCTTCTTGTCAAACCATATAAACTCTTTATCTATGTTGCAATACAACTAACTATACCTGATTACTAACCTGAACAATTAGTTTGATGAATCAAGGTGTCCCAATTTGCGACTAGTGTCCGGTCCATCCTGCAGCATGCACGCGATATGACTCGATGTGTGGATGTATCTTGTCAAAGTTCTGGACTTCTTGATGGGGATCAGTTAGCTTCAAAATCTTCAATGGTCACAAGACTATAACTTTCGAGCAACTGAAACTTGAACTAGCTGATTTGGGGCTCATCTTCGATGAGAATTTAGACAGGTTAGAATGAGAAAAGCTCTATAAACTACTATTCTTTAGCTGCAAACAACAAAACATTCCTGATGCGATATGAGAAGGAAAGAAGAAAATGAATTGTTGTTCAAGAAACCGGCTTTGTTCTTTCTCGGACCTTGTCAATGGCGAAATCAGAAGCTGAGCATCAGAGTGAATTTTGTATTTGATCCTCTTAGTTTCAGGGCCTTGGCTAATCGGAGCGGCAATGATGGTGCAAGCAATGGAGGGTCAGGAGTCATAGAGTTGTCTTCGCCGTGGCCTCCTCTCTTCGAGACCCAACTGCTTCTTTGATGACTTCACCTGCAGGGTATAAGGGCGTCTCTGTTCTCATCCCTGTTTTGGTTCTCCGGAACATGTCTTCGGGTATCTGCCTCTTGCCTTTGATAGCTTTGGCGGGCACCACCGGCAAACTCTCTGGCATCAAAATAGAGCTCTTGTCGTTCCGTGCTTTTGATGAAGGATTTGACATAGTTCGGTGCTTGGGCTTCTCCACTGCTGGCGGCTCCTTGTCTCTGAGCTCTATGGCTGACCTTTCCTCTTCGGAGCTCATCGTCGGACAAACAGGCACCGGACGATCACGTCCTGGCAATTGAGCTCGATGCTTTGCACGGCGAGCCTCTGCAGCAAAGGCCTCTTCTAGCAGTGGTACTCCACCGAGATGCATTTAGCATAGAGCAATTCCTGAAATAAAGGAAGAAAAAAAATACACAGAGCCACTGCAATTCATTAAAATACACAGTTGAACCCCTGTACCTACAAACTCAAATGAGAATCTTTCAGATAAACTCCCTAAAAAATAATGAGAATTAGGAGAAAATTGTAAAATTTGGCACTTTCGAGATCAAAAACATCGATGCAAGAAGCCCCAGGTGACTCCTATATACAACTTTGTAGGACAAAGTAAGAAGCCTCTAAGAGAATACATACAGTTAGGGCAAGCTAGGAGAAAGTGAAGGTGTTGTCACGTTTAACTCCCCGCAGTCACTGACATAAATAGTTTCTAGAGGTCGATTCCACATCATACGAGCTATCTGAGCTCTCACATCTCCAAGGAATTGTGCAAAAGCATTAAATTGTCGAATCATTTCGGCTGGCTTATATGTTGGGAATGGTAGCTATACTGGTGATCGCATCCATCCCTGTGATATTGCAATACAAAACTTCATTAATATCAGGAAACTGAATGATTGCCGAAGTCAAAAACTTGTAAACATGTGTAGCAATTCAATAAGAAAATTAGGACTTCTTGAGCGGCCCGGTGCTGTACGATGACTTCCACTTTGAAAGCGAAACAGCACTTTCAAGTGGAAGTCATACAAAGGAAGAGATGCATCAACTGACAACATTCCCAGATAAAATGTACAACATAGAACTAGTAAAAATACTAAAAATAATGATTCCATGGAATTGAAAGGAACAAATAAACACAGGATTGGAAAGTCAGTATTCATAAGTTTTTAACTTAAACTCAAGTAATCAATGTGAGCTATCCTATTATGCATTAAAACCATAAAGATTGCAGAGATCTTCTCAGATTAAAATAATTAATAGCTCATTGACATTAATTGGTTCAACTTCTACTCTATTAAGAGAACATTCAAAGGCAAATCATCAATCAGTGCACATGCAACTTACATGGGCCCCTTTACATAGTTCACCTTTGTCTTTACTTGTCTAATTCCTATTCAGAATTGAATCATGATTCAGTGTTCTTGATGACACAAGCATTAGATTTCACTTAGGTCACTAATTTTTCACTATGTTATTTAGCTTCTGGTTATGGTTATACATACTCATGCCGACATGACGGAACCTTTATAAGATCATGTTGTAAGAACACCAAAATGCCTTTATATGAGGGGTTTGATATGTAAATCTATAATCATATCCAAGTAATATAGATTCTTTATGCACCAAGATGAATTTAGCATACACAGCAAAAGAATGCTCTAGGAAAATTTTGAAAATAGAGGTTTCTAGGGTGATTTTGAAAAGTAGCAGTTTCGAAGTACATGTGTCAATATAGATTGTATCAACCTGTTCAAAGAAGACCTATAGATATTATAGCTGACAAGTTGAAACAATTAAAGTTAAAAGTGTGAGACGTAAATATACCTTAACATAACCAAAATAGATGACTAGAAATCTAGCATGTAGCTTTTCAAGGAGCTAAGTTTATGGCCAATCCCAAATAGAAGGATTTACTTGTTATTGTTGCTGAACATCTTTAGGTATATTTGCATGTTTTCCTATAATATTATGATCCAACCTTCTCTAACTCAATTGCCCTTTCATATGTATCGGTCCTTTTCATTTGATCTTCAACAACCACAAGAACATAATTAGAGAAATTGCTAGCAAGTTACACAACTCAACTCCTAATCATAATTAAGTTTAACCTTTGCACAACTCAACTCCTAATCATAATTAAGTTTAACCTTTGCACAACTCAACTTATTTTAGATAAATCAAATCTAGTTCAGATTGAAAAAAAAAAACATGATAAAAAGGACTACTGTTCTTCCAAGGCTACAAGTTCAAATTTGTCATCAAGATGCTTCATTGTAAAACTAGAATTCTTTGTCCAATTTCGAGTGGATAAAAGGATTTAGGAAAGTAAGTTTGCATGATGACAGACCATCAATTCAATTCAGTGATGATATCCACTAAATTAAGAGCAATTCGTCAAACAACTTACCTTCGAGCACAGTGCTAAACACAATGTTCTCGTTGTCAAGCTGTGGGCATGGCCCCGGCCCAGTGGTCACCAAAAACTCTACATTGTGGTAATCAGGCTCGAGCTTGACGGATTCATCATCATCGTTCTCCGACAAGCACAGCCATAGGGTTCCGGGCCTAGAATGCTTCAGCTGGAACGCCTTGGGGTCGACGGTCTCCATGTTGCGCACCAGACCAGGTGGCGGCCGGACCTCCCTCTTTTCTTTCCGCTCCTGCCGGCCGGCGACAAAGAACTGGCCCTGGAGGATCTTGTGAACGAGCGTCCCGCGGTAGGCCGCGGAGGCGCATACCACCTTGAAATTGGCGACGTTCTGCGGAAGGATCTTGCCGTAGAGGCTGAAGACGATGCGGCCGAGGGGCTCGGTGTCGGGGCAAGCGGCGAGGTCGAAGCCGAGAGGCCGATCGGAGCGGAGGTAGCTAGGGCAGAGGCCGAAATCGAAGAAGACGCGATCAGTGACGATGGAGGGTTGTAGGCGGTCGGACGGAGGGGCGGTGTCGGCGGCGCTGGGTTGGGCGAGGAGGAGAGAGGAAGCGGAGGATAGGATGAAGGAGCGGCGGTGGAGGAAGGGGTGTGGAATTCGGTGGCGGATGAAGTAGGCTTGCGTCGCAAGGAGGCGGTGGCGGTGGCCGCGCTGGTGGCGGAGGAGGGAAGGAGCTGCGGAGGAGAGGGCGGGCGACGACGCCATTACCAGATAACTCGCAAGTGGCAGAGGGAGCCGGTCTAAAAGTTGGTTCGGCCCGGTTCACCAGAAATGTCGGTAATAAAAAAAGTAAAAAGGGAAAAGAACAAGCCTCTGCTTCCCCCTCTTCGGCTCTTCCTGCTCTCTGCATCGAGATGGCCCAGGAGAGGTCGCCGCCCTCGCCGTCGCAAGATCTGACTCTGGAGTGGGTGAGGGACGCGCTGGTCCGGCAGGAGGATTCCATCGTTTTCGCCCTAATCGAGAGGGCCAGGTTCCCCTACAACGCCCCTGCCTACAACCCTTCCTTGTTCCCCCAACTCGGAGGCCGATCCCTTGTCGAGGTCTCTGTCAGAGGCGCGGAGGGTCTTCAGGCCAAGGTGTCTTCTTCTTCTTCTTCAGCTCTTAAATGCTATGCGTATTATGTATGATTGCAAATGCTAGAATGTAGATCAGATCGTTTTGCCTCCTTGGATACTACTCGACCTAGTCTATGTAGTTGAAGGCCATTCGATTTGAAGTTGGATGTTTCATCATTTTTCTTGCTACTATTTTTTTGTGCTGAAGTTTAGTAATAGAGATGGCCTAGAATTACATGTATATCATGAACACTTATCAGTTATCATACATGACGAATGATATGATACAGTATTAGAAATGCTTGAGTTTTCAATATTAAAGCTAGCATAATTGACATCAATAGTGGGCACAATTATACATTCTTCAGAAATAATTATATTCCAGCTCTAAACATTATGGATGATAATCATGCATATCTCTCATGAAACATAATTGAATCATACAATATCGGAGGTTCCGAAAGGAATTTGAAACAAGTCAAACACTAACAGCAAGACGTTGTTTAACTAGTATTCAGAAGGAAAGTTATTAATCAAGCAGCCCGTCACTCACAAGCAATCCTTAAGCATATTCACTCACTCTCGTCAATCTCGAATCAAGATACTAGAAAAAGATGCAGATGACTTCTTCTAGATTATGATTGGAAAATTAAGGAATAATGGTACATAAGCATTTAATAAATCAGGTAATGTGTAGCCACTTTGTTATTCACTACCACATCACTCACTCTGTTAACTGTTTAATAGTTATAATCACTGTTCATCCAGACAATCAAATTCCTTGAATCTCCACACCAATCACCACACAATCACCATTCACAGGTTAACCAAACAAGAACGCATTGCTATGGATCAGTCATAATTCATAAGAACCATGATTCAAGAGGAAACAGTTTGATCCGACATCAAACAATGCAATAGATACTAAAACACCAGATCACCAAACATATCTTTCCCTTAGCACTAAGATGTATCAACTATTAAAACATTATCAACCAGGACATCCAATAAAGGAAATCCATTATTAAACTATCCAAATCAATTATACTAATCTGTCACTAACAGATGAAACCATCAGCTAACCAACACATCTTTCCCTGCATACCAATGACTGTACAAACTTGACCCTTAGCTAAACAACTAGAACCTGTTCTTTTTTCCTACTATAAATTTTCTATAGCAAATATACCATTCAAAATCTATCAGCAACATTACACCAACAGTTGATAACAGTAAGATATATATTAAGTTAAACTAAGTTTAACTATTCAGCTTGATGTATCAATGAGTTTGTTAAGTTTAGGAGATCAATTACCACTCAATCCTCGCACGAGTCCAGCCACTCAAGATCTTGTACAAACAAGATACAAGCATGAAACCAAATACTCTAACTTGAAACTGCCACTGTTACAAAGACGCTGCAACTTTGAAAAAAATTATTGCCTTTAATGCTTGTAATATCCAGAGGGTGGACCTTTTACTTCACGATCTCTGTGTTAACAACTACTTAAGCCACCGACACCTCAATCTTAAGTTGTTTCTCCATCATGAGTCTTGACTACTTTCTCATTGAGCAATTATTGGATGGTCTCCAAGTGATCTCCATCATGAGGTTTATTTTTTCGTTGCTTTTGTTTGCATTATAAATTGAATTCATTGATGGCTATATGAAGATAAGATCCAACACAACATGTACCCTGAATCTTTTGATCTGTGATTCTATTCCACATAAGGCCTAGCATATTTTTTAATACTTCTTAATAAACCATGCAGAATTTGATTATTCATTCAAACAATTTTTTCATTACTAAAAGTTATCATGGGATCAAATAACCAAAGATAAATTTATCATGGCATCAAAGCCATAACATCCTATTCCCTCACTATCTGCATTCTGAGGGGTGGTCTCAGTACAATAAATGCAACCTCCACTCCCCTTGTCTCAATCCACTTCATCCTCTACTCGGTCATTGGTCAGGGTTGTCCACTCTTGGAGCATCTTCCTTGTTTCTTATTCACTATGATCTCCTATGCCACTTCTCACTGCTGGAACCACTAATTTCCTCTTAAAATTAGTCAATCTCCATGTTTGCTTCACCTTGTGGCAGGGTTTAGTCAATGCACCCTTAGCATCCTCACATCACCAACTTCCTCATTTTACGTGCTAACTTTTTGATCCAAACAGTTACAGTCAACAATGTTGGGATACTCCTACATGGTTGTCCCCATGCTACCTTTGTGCCCGGATTTGCCTGTCAACAAGCAATCTGATCCCAACAATTTGCAATGTGTGTCTCTACTTGAAGCCCTTTGTGAGTCAGTGATGCACAACCATAAAATGTTGCTTCTTTCGTCTTCTATTCACTGTCAGCTGCTTTCCGTTGCTCATTGCTCATGAATCTGATCCCTCAACTCTAGTAGGTTCAGACATTTATTGACGGTAGCATTAGACCAGGCCATCGCTGAATTTGATTAATCTGCTCCCGTACTGATGAAATGTAGTTCTCTATACATTCATGTTTTTCTCTTATCCTTTGTTTTTGATTTGACGTTGCTTCTTTACTTGCATCTCTATCATTTGTATGTGGTCAGCACAAATTCTTGATTGCATCTTTTTTTGTCAGTTGACTATTTGATTTGTCATTCTATCTACTACTTTCCATTGGAGTTGCATGTAGTGCCATACGGTACTCCGAACAACAATCAAGGATTAAATGCAGGCGAAATTCTCTCCAATGGCTTAGATATTCAGTTGAGTTCCCCTAGTGAACACGTCTGTTATTCTTCCGCTTGTTATTCTAGAGCATGATGTTTCAAAGAAACACGAGTTACCTGCTTGACTTGTTCATATGCTTGGTTGGCCCTTTACTTCTCTGTAGATTACCTTCCATCTGAATTGTCCAAAATTACACTCATGTTTCTCAGGCTGGTCGATATCAAAACCCAGAAGAGGTCCCTTTCTTCCCAGATGATCTGCCTGCGCCATTGATAACTGCTTACAACTTCCCGCAGGTGAATGACCAAATTTGAGCTTTCAATTGCTAACTTCCTGCCATTGATGACTCCTGTTCTAAGTGCCCTTAGAAATACCAATTTCTAGGTCCTTCATCCAACTTCTGCATCTGTTGCCGTGAGTGATGCCATCTGGAATATGTACTTCAATGATTTGCTCCCGTTGATTACCGTCAAAGGAGATGATGGCAACTACGCGTCGACAGCAGCATCAGATCTCATATGTTTACAGGTGAAGACAAAATTTTCATGTTTGTGCATGCCATCACTGAGAAGTGCTTAGCAGAAAACATTTCCTCATTCATTCTCAGGCCCTATCGCGACGAATTCACTTCGGCAAGTTCGTCGCCGAGGTGAAATATAGAGACGCCCCGCTTGATTATGCCACAGCAATTCATGCAAAGGTGCGTTGTATAAATTCTTTCATGTGTCTTGCTAAGTTTAGAGGCCATCTCCTGCTGGTGCAGGATAGGGATGCTCTGATGAAGCTGTTGACGTTTGAAGCCGTCGAAGAGATGGTCAAAAGAAGAGTGAAGAAAAAGGCCATGGTGTTCGGTCAAAATGTGACCTTGGAAGACAAAGATTCTGATGCTGCGTCACAGTACAAAGTGGATCCTTCGGTGGTCGCTCGCCTCTATGAAGAGTGGGTTATACCCTTCACCAAGGTTGTAGAGGTCGATTACCTTCTCCGGAGGCTTGATTAATCTCCTGTTTACTTGGGAGGACATATTTATGAATTGAGGAAGGTTTTCTGTGCCTAAAGTTTTTTTGATATTTATTTCATAAAAAAAATGAATTACTCATCTTTCTCTCTATGTTTACTTATTATAAAATAATGAACGAATTTATCAATCCATCAGTATTATTAATTTTTAGATATTTTGTATCTGTTCGAATAGGATGGAAAGTCTTTGTCTCTCTTACAGGGCGGTTGTTCATGTGGTCGTATGAATAGATTTTTTTTGTCCTCAATTCGCACCTCGAAATAAACAGAGTGTAGTCTATTATTATATTATTATTTAAAATGAAATATTAATTTCGTTGAAATCGGAAACTGTTATTCTAATTATTATTTTTTAGTTTGGGGAATTTTTCACCAACTTTGATCGATAAACAGGGCGGAATAATGTCAGCCCGAGTTCATTTTAAAATTTAAGGAAGAAATCCGAATTCTTTATACATGTAATCATTTTAGTCCATTTTAAATTTTCAAATCAAATTTCATAATTAAAGGGTTTATATATATATAATTTCTATCATCTGAATAAATTATAATTTCTGCTCCGCTTGATAAGTATGATATAAAATAACCAAATTAATCATGCAAGTTATATTAATTAGTATGGTTACAGCATAACCACCCCGAACGCCATCAGTGCGGTGGCGACCATGGCTACCCTTCGCTTCCCAGCGGCGCCGCTGGTGGGTGCCACAGCTGGGCCCTCGTTCTCGGCGGGTGCTGGTGCCGGGGCCAGATGCACGCGGAGGGAGTGGCGCTCCGACATGACCACCACGATGAGCCTCTGCCCCTCCTCGCAGGCCCCCGCCGCGCCGCTGATGAAGTAATACGCTCCCGACCGGCGCAGCTCCACCGCGGTGGCTCCGTCCTTGTGCTCCGCCAACGGCCGCGACTTGTTGCAGCTCAAGTAGGCCTCCCGTGTCACCTCCAGCACCGAGTCTTTTGCCGGATCGTACTTCAAAACTGCGTCATGTCGATTTTTTAGATTTCTCAACTTCAATCCAGCTTTCAACGTGGAAATGATTGGAAGAGATTGGATTACCGAGGGAGTCGCCGACTTGGAAGCGGTTCTTCGCGGCCCACTGGTTGAGGGAATCAGTGGTGTTAGGGGGAATCCGCCAGGCGTCGCTGGCGCCACCGACCAAGAACTCTCTGGCTTCTGAGCTGGGGATGATGAGGAGAAGAGTGATGCCAAAGACGAGCGAAGAAGCCATGGAGGAAGGTTTGTGATCTTCTGGGAGAAGATAGCGTGGAAGCCGGAAGTTGAGTTGAGGCCGGCGGCGACGATGGTGATTTATAGCGAAGGGGAGAGGAAAGTAGCCGTTGGAAGGGGGCGAGGAAGCCAGGCGTGGGATTTTCTGTTTGGGCGTGCCACGGTGTCACAAACGGTCGAGTTCATTTACAACGTATGCAATTTTTGGATTTTCCTTAAAAGGACGTTTCAGTCCTTTGAATGGAATAGGAGTGGAAATCGAGTCAGTTTTTCGAATTAGGATTAAAAAATTATTTAATTCGTATTTAAAATTATTAAATTTAAATTAAATTTAAATATATTTGATATTTTTTTAGACTCGAATTTAAATTTATATTATTTTATTAGATTATTTATGAATAGCTCGTGAATGAAACTTAAATTTTAATTTTAATTTTTTTATATAATTTTAATTTAAATATATTTATTTAAATTTAAATTATTTTGAATTATAATTTAAATATGTTCAAATCAAGATTTGAATCATTCAAATCAAACTTAAATTCGAACACGAATATTATTTTGAATTTAAATCGAGCCAAAATTATTTATATTTTTAAATTTCGAATCAAACTTCAAATATCATATATATTTTTGAATTCAAACTTAAAAATTAATATTTTTATATTATTCAATTAGATTTGATTTATTTACATTCCTAAAATATTTAATATTGTCTGCGGTCCAATTAGTCAGTGGTCTCATAAATGGATCATTATGCAAATCTGAAAATATAAATGTCCTTATTTTTATATTTTTTATCTCATAAAAAAATATTTTTATGAGATATCAAACTTAAATTATAATTTTAGCTCATAAAAAAAATATTTTTATGAGATATCAAACTTAAACTTAAATTATATGAGATATCAAACTTAAACTTAAATTATATTTTTTATCTCATAAAAAAATATTTTTATGAGATATCAAACTTAAATTATAAACTTAAATATTTTTATATTTTTTAAATTATAATTTAAATATGGTCAAATCAAAATTTGAATATCAAACTTAAATTCGAACACGAATTTTATTTTGAATCTAAATCGAGCCAAAATTATTTATATTTTTGAATTTCAAACTTAAAAATTAATATTTTTATATTATTCAATTCGATTTGATTTATTTACATTCCTAAAATATGTAATATTGTCTGCGGTCCAATTAGTCAGTGGTCTCATAAATGGATCGCAAATCTGAAAATATAAATGACTCCTTATTTTTATATTTTTTATCTCATAAAAAAATATTTTTATAATGCACCATAGATTTAAATTACGAGTTTTAAGAAATTACTGAGCTGGTTAAAGAAAAGAAGAGGTTATTCTTTTTGATTTTGTGTGAATTAAAAAACTTAACTTAAAATAATTTCCAATGCATGAAGTGTCTACTCCTTATATCTTATACTAATTTTAAATTTAATAAATAAAAAAAATATCTCAACTCGTATACCATTCACACCCATCGAAGAAAATTGACTCTAGTTTTTTCACGTGTAAAGATGTCCAATTTCTTAATTTTAATCCTTTTTTATATATAAATTCCTTAAAAGGAGTTAAAATAATTTTAAATTAAAAATAATAATATATTTAAATTCCTGAAAATCTTGGATCATATCTAATTTTATTTTAAAACTTAGTTGATTTAATCTGTAAAAATAATTTTATATTAATTTTGCTGATGAGTATATTTTTAAAGATAAAAAAGTGAGAGAATATATATAAAAATAATAAATAATAATAATAATAATATGGGGATGTCTTTTTGAAAATTTGCCTTCAAATTTCTTTATGGCACATTAGTAAATAAATTGAACAGCATTGGGTTTGACTCGGCTCGTGTTCACAGATCAAAGCCCGACCATTAGGGCGATCCCATTAAACTTCGGATCGGCGATCGAGGGTTTTGGATTTTCGCTGCGGTTTCTCCTTCTCGGTGGACATAGCAGCTGCAGGTCGGCGACAAGAGGAATGGGAGGCAGTTCCACTGGAACCACCGGCGGCGGAGGCGGAGGCGGAGGCAGTGGAGGAGAGAGTTTTAAGGCGCGCCTCGAATACTATCTCTATAGCGGCAACAAGAAGCACGTCATCGCCGGTCTCGCCATCTTCACCGCCGTCTTTTCAGTCCCATGGATCCTTATGAATCGAGGTACCTTTCTCTTTCTCTCCAAGCGCTGTGGAGTAAGAGTCTTTTCAGAATACCCCAGTCTAAGGCTCTGTAAAAAAACCCTAGTCACAGGCCTATTGTCACCAAATTTAGCGCTTTGGAAAACAGATCCCATTCCAGAAAGTTTATCTCGAACTTTGGAGTGTTTTAATATGGTCTATATCGACGAACTTAGATCTCTTCGCATTAGCATCTTCTGGTTCATATTGAACTTGTGGTTCTGCATAATTATATTTTATTAACCTCCTTATACCTTGATTTGTACTTCTTTTATTGTTGCTTAAGCAACTCTCAGTGAACTAAAAGTATGATTTGAACAAGTTGAAACAATGGCATCTAACTCCTAAATTTAAATTCTTTTTAGATTATTATTGTGCCATGAATTTGTCATTGTATTGAAGTGTTTCATTCAAAGAGATGAAACTGTAATATATTCTGGCTTTAGATGCTTAGATATCAGGATTTTAAAATGTAAATTTCATTATTAAATGGATTTGGTTGCTTCAAAGATCTTAAATGGATTTCTTTTTGTTATCATCTGGCAATAGTATGTTCCCTAGCGCGGTTTCTTTTCGACTACTAGTTGTAGTAACTAGCAATATCAAAACCTCTGTCACAGTATGAGCTTCTTTGGCAACATTGGTGTTATGTTACATTGTTAATCACATCAACAATAATTTTCTTTGTTCTTTCTCTTACATTTTCTGCTTTAAGCAATTCAATTTGTCTAATTGTAGAATCTGTTGATCAAATTAAGCAAACTATTTTTTTTTATTCTCTCTGTTTAATAAATTCTACTTGTATAACTATATAAGTTATTGACTATCAAGTGCCTTCTTTTCATCCACACCATTTATCTATTTAGATTAAAGAGTCACATAATTATTAGTCATGAAGTGTGGAGTTACCAAGTTAGTCGTTGGGTTATTTATTCTTTTCAGTCGTGCCATGTTCATGTGCTAGTGGTCATGATCTGATTGTGGGATGATATGCTGTGGAGGAGATGTGTTATTTAGGGAAATAAAGTGGAGAAACAAAAACTTGAGTCAAAACTCAATGAAAGCTCTCTTATTTCGCTTTTGAGAACTCACAAGAAGCTTGTAAAATCATTGGTAGGAGATTCTTAGTAGACCATGTTAGAACAAGCATAAATGGAAGATGATTCGACAGAGATGACCATGAAGAAAAATTAGATAAACAATATAAGCTTGGCCTATGAATTTTAGATAAACAAAAGGAAGTAGGCTTTACTCCAACAAAGTGCTTTTCAGAAAGGCACATCTCAAACCGACAATTTGTGTGATAGAATCATGTAAATTGAAGGACTGTACTTTATAATGGTTATCATGAAATTTGCTACTGGTAAAGATTATAGATATAGTCAATTAGATTGGTGGTAAATTTATTGTGCGGGAATTAAGAACTGTTTTCGCGCAAGAGTCCATGTTGAGCCATCTAATATTGCAGTTTGGCTCTGATTGCTGGGATCTTGATTAATGCCTCATTTCATCTTCCTATTTCTTCCATCTTGTAGGGTCACGGCATGAATCGCATGAAGATTACATGGAAAGAGCAAGTAAAGCACGGAGCGAGCGACTTTCTTCTCGCCAACCAACCATCGAGTGATAACAATATACACATTTAAAATGGCGAATACCATTGCTGCGCTTCGTTTCAATTTGTATCGAAAACTCTAGTTGCATCATCTACATGCTGGCATAAAATAAGCTCTCTATTTAGAACTGCAGATGCACTCCTCTTTATTGTTTGGTTAACATGTTGCTAGCAAATGTCTCACTTAGGAGGCAGACATTTTTTGTGGTTTGCTTTACATAAGTTCTCAATGCTTCATTTTTTGTGCTGATACAGATGTTTAGGGTTTTGCATATATGCCATAGTAGGGACAAATGCATAATACCATATAGCATTTTAAAATGATTGATTTATTAATTTTAAAAATATGTAATAAATTCGTTAAAATTTGCAATGGTGGTAGATATGTAGGTAATTTTTAAAATGTACACCAACCGATTATTATTATTATTTTTATAAAAAGTGTCTTAATGTTTAATTAATAGTAAAATACTTATTTTATTCTTTTAAATTACTATTTAAATTATTCATTTGTTTTTTAATATAGAGTGGCATTTTGAAAATCCCTTAAACATCACTTTAATGCATTTTATTCTTTTTTTTTCATTTTTATGTGCTTCATTTTTTTCTCCAATATTATTTCGATATTTTTTCTTGTTAGAATTAAAAATTAATTTATTAAAATAATAAAGTTTAAACCTTTAAAAGAATTAGAAGAAAAAGATTTAAATATTTCCACCTTATGAAAATTTTGTTAATAGGTTTTGCAATTTAGTGTATAATATTTAAACATTATTGATGCGCAGATCGCATTATAAATAGCTGGCCGCATAGGAGATGATCGAAATTTGACGCATTCCGAAACCCTAATCTGGAGCCCTTTCCCTTTGTTCCTTCGTCTCTTCCTCTGAGAGAATCTTCATGTAGTTGACGATGAAGGCGGTGACAGGAACCGTAGTCTCCTCGAAGCCCATCTCTCTCTCGAAGGCCGCCGCGGTGCTTTCCCGCTTCGCCGCCAACGAAAACGCTGCCCGACCGGAGGTCGCCGCTTTCGTCCGCCGCGCCTCCGCCGCGTTCGATGAGCTCGTTCTCTTCCACCGCGAGGTACGTGCCGTACGCAGGCGCCCCGAGGAGATAAACGAGGAGGACGAGTTGAAGAAGAAGAAGAAAAGGAAAAGAAGCGGAGACGAAGATGAAGCTGATGCTGGCGATGATGTCGGGCGAAACCCAAATTTGATGAATGGGAATGCAGATCTTGGTAGCGATGGGGAGAAGAAGAAAAAGAGGAGGAGGAAGGCGGATGCGAACGAAAGAACGGAACTTGTCCTGGAGACGCCGAAGAATTTGGTGGGAAATGGCCGGCATTATGAAGATGCTGCAAAGTTAGTAGATGGGAGGAATAAGAAGAAAATGAGAGTTGGAACTGAGAAAATGAGCAATCTTGACAGAAAAGGTGACTCGAAACTGGTGTTCCAAGAAGAAAGCTTTAGGAATAGGAAGAAGAAAGACAAGAAGAAGCATAAAGGGGATCTAAAGGAAGTCAGTTTGGAAGTTGAGGTAAAAAAGCCGAAATAATTTGGGCATCAGAGAAGAACTTGGGCAAGTAATGGATCAGAAAGAGCAGATCACAAAGAAAAAGAAAGATTAACAGAGTGGAAGATCAGCAAACAACTAGCTTTTCCAAGAGTTGGAGCTTCATGACAAGTGGAATATTTAAGGTGTGTGGCCATATTGTTCTAACCTAATATTTTTGATAACATGCATTGAATATCTAAAGTTTTGAGGTATCATCTTATTGACAATAGAATATTTTGCATGAGATGTTAACTTGCCATTTCAATATCAACATTGCCTTTAATGTGACTTATGAAAGAGATTATTGTTGTAGAAATTCCACATGAGTTATTGTTTATTCAAACTCTTTCCAGTTTGCTTCTTGAAATATACATCAAATGCTTGTTGGTTCTTGTTAGTGTTTACGTTAGTTCTTTATGGTGTTCATGTATGTTTTCTTTCAGTAAGAGAATGTGTTCAATGCTTTTATTTGTATGATTGGAACCTCCAAATTAAACTATCAAATCTCATGCATTTTGCCATGGATGATTTCTAATGTGATCCTACTTTCTGTTCATTGATTTGATGATAGCTACAAATTGAAACCTTAGAAAATAGGTGGTATTTCACTATCTTAATATCGGTTAAGTCAATTTTGTTATGCTTTTGATATAAAATTTGAGAACTCTGTGCAAAAGCTTCAGCATTCCGATCCACTTTCAGTGTTCAATTATATCTCAAATAAGAGTTGGAACCCAGCTCCAAAAGCTTTTTGCATTCCTTCTTCCTTCAAATACTTTCCTCGCAAAATGCTATCGCTCTTGATCTTCATCCCTGACCCTGAAGCAAATATACCAATTCCCCACACCGCGCAATTGTACAATCTCGAATGTACATAGCACGGTGAACCTTCTTTTGACTGATACGTTGTCATTGCCAGGAGGTGAAGCGATGTGCTCCATTGGGTCTCTAGCATCGTTTCAAAATTGTCATGTTGCATTCAATAACAAGACTTGGCCATGGCTATTTGATTTCGACCTACGCGATATACCGGACTTTGCTATGCGAATTTGAAGTCAAGAGTATATAGTAGTCTTATACCCTAACAACATCAGAAATGAGATTGTAATGCATACAATTGAGAGACATACACACATGAACATGGTTAACTGTCTAAGATCAACAACGAAGCACAAGTCAACGAATTGTTTGATAAAATGCTAGAGCATACACCTTGTTATGCTAGGAAAAAAAAGAATGGCAAAAGCCCCCCTTCTTTGCCTTCCTTCCAAATGGTCTGCATGCCTTGACACTAAGATCCACTGCAGCAGCGAGTGCCATGAAGATAGCCGCATCCTCCACACAGGTAACATGGCGCGATGCGAGTTGAACCAGTGTCTCGCTACACCTCTCCTCCCCTGACACCTTGCAATTCATCACAAAACCGGCGGCAATAGGTTTGTCCATGTCTATGTAGAATTCACCTCCCTTGTCGGTGCTTATTGCTGCATCGGAAACAAGGATGCCGGCCTCCTGGCCTTCTGATAGAATGTGGAGCCGAAGGCATATAGTGTCTCTTGGATGACCGGTTTCTCTCCATGCCTCGAGGCGGCCCCATGGATGCCAGCTCTCGGTGGAGCCGGCTGCATTGGGTTGGAGTATGAGCCATGCACCTGGGTTGGAACGATCAACTCGGTCACAACCCGTCGATGGCACAAATGGAGTTGCCATGAAAGCAGAAGCCACAACTGAGCCTGAGAGATCATGAATCATTACCTTCCAACCTTTTCTCTCCCTCTTTTCAGCCTCATCACCGTGGTCCTCATCACTATTGCTCGATCTAGTGTAACGAGAATTCTATTAGCTAACAACTTCAAGTTGGCAAGAGTTTGAGTAACTGAGTAGAAATATACAATAATTCAACTGTTGAACTAAACGAGACGAAAGGAATGAAAACTTACCTTCGATCTTTGACAAACTTGCAGCTAAATATTGGTTGCTTGACGGTACCCTGTTGCTGAACTATTTGTGGACTCAAGGTAGTTTCATCTTCAAATTTAAAGACATATCTGGGATCAGGATCCAATCTCACCTGTAAATGAAGCTCGAGTCCATGTTTCGATACCTCCCCCCCTTTCTTCTGCCTAAGACTGATCCACCCGTTATGAAGCAGTGTCGGTTTCTCGAACCGTTCAATTCCTATTTCTAATCCGAGACACCCAATTATCTGCCTTCTACCTGTGACACCACAATGCGAACCCTGCTTGCCCATGTACACAGTAATCTGAAGGTTCTGTTTTGGCACACTGAAATGTCTCGACACTGTCAGTGTCTTGACATCAGATTCCTCGAGATAGAATACAACAAGATTGCTGTTAGCATCCGGGCTGCCTCGAGGGGATGAGACTAGGGGCACTCCTGTTCGTCGAATGGGAAGATCTCCAAGGCGGATGTCGCACGAACACTTCGAGTATGCAGGTGCTGCATCTGGTCTATCCTTCAATGCATCCACTGGTAATCTTAGCCACAAGGATCCAATTGACAATCTGAAATAAATCTGTGGATCCATGATTGTCAAAAGCATACGACCTCCATGCCTAGGTTTATCGAGTCAAAATCTGTATAAAGATGCCAAAGTTTAGATCAAACAAGCTGGATCCCAATTTTTGCAAGTTGTTTAACTGAAAAGATAAATGCAGAGAAATATCAATGTTCTCTTTTCATGATCGGAATTTACACAAAACTATACTATTAAATGTTTGCTTAGCAAAGCTTTAAAGAACTATACAAGGTACTATCTTGCATTAGGTGAGATCATCGGTTGTTTTGAAGGATATTGAAGCGTAGGTTAATAAGGACGAGAC
>JBBUKS010000029.1:12240916-12264915 GCA_038050645.1 Hedychium gardnerianum
TATATAATAAAATTAAAATATACTACTAAATACACTTAATTTAAATTTATAATAAATAATTAATATTTCTATAAATAAAATAAAAAAATAATTATTATAAATTAATTACATTTTATTTTATTAATTATATAATAATATAATAAAATTAAAAAAATAAAAATCCTCTTCACACCAAATATGTTTGACCTGTTTCTACTCTTTCCTCCGACCTCGCGGTGAGTTCTTCACTAGTGGATGGTTCGATTGATTGGATGGTGTTTGTTCTAGTGGAGTGGATGCCGCTGTTTTGTTGTGTTCGGTAGTTGAGAGAAGATCGACAGGGTTGATATTGTTTTGTCACATCTCACTATGTGATCCATAGTGCCATCTTCAACACCCCTTATGCTGTTTAATTCATGCGCGGTGTAGAATCCGTAGCTCTATCTGGAGGTTGTTGGCCAGATGTTTCACTATCCTTGATACTATGATCTGGAAACTTTTCCAGAGTAGGACTTGGATCAAGGTTCCTTTATCAAAATCAAACTTCCATGTGGATCCCGTACCCAATTCGGCAAGTGAAAGAGCCTTGGATCAAATTTCCCAGTTATGATTGAAGAATGAAGTTTAAATGGAGCTTGATGCATCTAGGTTTTCTGAAAGATGTTAAGCTAATCATTTCAGGTGCTTTATAGCTTTTTTTGGCAACTAGAGTGATCAAGAAAAGTTTTATCTTGCTGCTTTTGAAAGACAATGGATGATCGAGGCTTACTGATTGATGAAAATTGTTGCCCAGAACCCTCATAGGATCAGGAGATGCAGTGCTGACTGAAAAAACCTTCCATCGAATGTTCTATTTTCACGGTGCATGAAGCATCTACATTTCCTGAAAGAGGTTAAGAGCTTGTTGTTGTTGTATGAATGAGACATACTCGTTTAAGACAATTGTTACTCTGAAATGCTGTAGGATCAGGAGATTCACCGACCAATGTGATAGCAAACTTACTAATCATCCGATACTGATGTTAGAAGAAAACAGAAATGGAGAAGATCGCAACAGAAGACAAAACCAACACTGGCAATCAAACCACACAAGCCTATGTCCATATGGGAGGAGGAAGCAATTCATTATGACAGCCATTTGGGAGAATCAATACAATATACCCTAATGGTTAACAGGTATAAACATAATGATTTTTAGAAAATTGAGACAAAACCCAACAAATGACCATTTAGAGAGGTTGTATATGTTTAGATGGTTTGTAGTTGAAGGATAAGGTGGAAGTGATTCGCAAATTGAATGGTTTGTAGGATGTGAAAAAATAACGATTTATCATGTTTTTGAATGGCATGCTAATTTTACCTTCTAGATTTTTTTAATCCATTGTAGAAGCTGATGCGTTATTCTGAGCATCAAAAATTTGATAAACATATACTAGTTTTCTTATTACATCGATTTATTCATCCAGATTTTGATCAAATAGCATATGTCGAAAATTAAGGTCAGTCAAATACAGCATGGCTACACAACAAAATAAGCTTGTGACTAGATTCATCTTCTTTATGTAACAATTTTTTTGCCTTGATTCATGGCTTAAGTCTCTGTATTAAGATATCAGTAGTTGTCGTTATAGGTTGAACTTGGGGTGGCATCCTATTTGCATAGTTTGATAACTTGATAGATAACTTTGATATTCTTATTTACCTATCATTCTTTCAGTTAGGATGTGGTACATTTATGCTACCTAATGTGTTTAGGTTGAGATCTGCTCAGCTCTGTCACAGTGCGAGTGTGTGAGCCATATCATGGCACGCAAGGCCAACTTAAACGAAGTTAGGAGAGCTTGCTGATAGTGGTGTAGAACTGGTCTTGCTCTTTACTACACAGGATATAGTTTCTTCATTATATTTTTATTAATTGTTATTGCATTTCTATAAAGTAAGTGCTAACATATCCTGAAGATGACTTGTTGTAAGTTAATTTGTTAGCATGATGGCAATAACACTAGTGTTCTTTATCCAAGTGTATACTTAATTCCAACTGATCCAAAATTTTGCAGTTTTCTGATGTCCAGATAGTAGAAGGCCTATGCATATACCCTAAGAGACCTACACTGGTACTAGGTATAATGTCATCGTTCGCTCTTGTTGTGGCCCAGGCGACCATAAACATTGTTGTAGGATGTATCTGTCGCAAGAAGCATCCCGTGCCAGCCGGCACCAACTGGATTGTAGGATTGGTATCCACCATTTCTTCTTGGTAAGCTTCTACTTTGAAATCTGTTTAGATTTTTTTTGTTTCCGTTCATTGTTGTTACAATAGATGTACTAGTATAATTTTTCATTATTGCAAGTAGTATCATAACAAAATCATCAGCGTAATCGCCCCGAGCTCATTGTTGTTTTATCTGTTCGACTTGCCTTGATCATTTTACAATCAGTTAAACGGTCTATCTCTTTGAACATGAATATGCATCTTTAAGCACATCTAACATTGTGTTCCACCTGCGGTGGTCGGTGCAGGGTCGTTTTTATGTTAGCCTTGTTTTTACTACTAGCTGGTGCATCCTTTGGCGATAGGACGAGCCCAGATTTCGACTGCTAGATTCTCAAGCCTGGAGGGGCAGTGTTAGCCCTTACGAGTATCACTCTCAGTATAGTCTACTATGTCGCAGTGTCATCAAAGAATGCACAACTTTCGTACCCTCAGCAAAACCAAACTATTGCAATGGGGAATCCTCAGTTTCCAGTCCATGCCACACCTGTTCTTGTTCATGAGGACGCCGATAATTTCGAATCGACAAATCCTGGAGGTGACCGGCCGGGTCACTAAATCCTAAATCCTAAACCCTAAGCACATATCTGCATGCATCAGGTATGAATTGCATCATATGTAATGCACCATGGAGAACTTAAACCGAAATCGAAACACAAGATGAGTGCCAACCAAGGGGTATACCCTTTTTATTCAAACAAGAAAGGTGAACTACAAGTAGTGTTTGAAGAGATTAAACCCTAAATCTATCACCACTTCAATTGCAACCCCACCCTACAAGGCTAATAAGACATGTCTAACCATGTTCAACTAGCGTAGTCGCACATCGCAAAGCTGCAGACTGCCCTGTCTGTGCCCTTCATGGGGCACATAGACCCACACTTGCCGCAATTCTCGTTATCGTTCAGTAGGTCGACGCATGCGCCACCGCAACAAGACTTGTTGAACCCACAGAGCTGCCCGCACCCTCCGCAGTTCAGTATGTCGCTCTGCAGGTCAGCGCAGAGTCCACTGCACATGACATTGGGTCCTTGGCACATGCCTTGCTCGACCGCTAGGTGGCTTACTCCCCGGAGACCTTGCTTGGCCTCTGCCGGAGCCAAGGCGAATGCTACTATCGCGAGGAGAAGAACGATGACCTTCATGATTCGGCTTAACTTGCTAACTTGCTGATTCACAAAGCAACGGGTAGGAATTGAATTTATAGAGCGTTTTGAATTGGGAAGGAGATGAAAAATATGAAAGTGAGTGATTATAGCATTCAATTATTCTGGCATACTAATAAAATAGAATCATAACAGTCAATTCTAATTTCTATGTATTGCTTGTAATATATAGGATATCTGTTATTTCCATTTATTTTCCTTCGAATATAATTATATTTAAATATATATATATATTGTTTCGGAGGAATTAATTAATTGCATTCCAACCAAATGTAATTAAATGTGGAATCAAGTTTCAAGAGAGAATCGTTCGATTTTATAATTAAATATTTTGTTTTGGGAGGAATGAATTAATTGGTTCCAACCAATTATAATTAAATGTGGTAATATTTCGATTCTATGGTATTCTTTTTTTCTCAATTTTTAATATACGTTATTTTTAAAAAACCAATTATTAAGACCGTTTATAACATACCGTTTATATTATGGAACAAACTTTTGATAGTTGTAGTTTCTATTTAAATTAGCATCGGATGATATATATATATATATTTTCAGTTTTCAGTCCATAGATTTAATTACTGGTATACATTAAACACACTTACGTGTTGACCTAAAAATAAATAAATATTATTGTTTTGAAGGAACGAATTAATTTTATCAGAAGCAAGTATAAATGGGAAATCAACTTTCCTATTATTGAATTTTTTTTTTCTCAATATTTTTTTTAGATATTTTAACATTTCAAAATTTATGCTTATAAAACTATAAAAAAAAATATGCTGAAGATTTAGTGCATGACTCATCAATACAAAAATTTTAAAAAAATAAAAATAAATTATATTAAATTTATTATACATAATTTTATCCTATAAAAAATTATTCAAACTCATAATTATAAAATCATACGATAATAATTTTAATATTACGTCAAACCTCACTTTTATTATCATCTAATCCAATTAGGATACTTAACTTTCACCCAAGCAACCTAAGTTTAAATCCCGACAATGAAAATTTAGTAGAAAAAAAAAATATTGATGCAACAATAAAATTATTTTATTGTTTAACATGATGATTCAAGTTACAAAAACCTCTAATAATGTAAAATAAAATTGCATAAACCTCTGCATTGACGAAAACGAATTTCGTGTATTGGACACCGGACTGCTTAGTAAAAAAAATACATATCATTTTAAAATATGAACAAAATAATTGATTAAGACCATTTATTAAAACACCTTTGTGCTAATACATGTATTATGTACTAGCTAATTACCCAGTTCAAAAAGCCTTTAGATTTTATCGAAAAACGTGAAACTCGAACACTCATTTTCACATGCCCAAAACTCCATTCTAAATCTGAAAAAAAAAATTCAGAAATATTAAGTTGATTCAATTTTCTGTTTCCATTGGATATAAAAAAACTTTCTTCCCCTAGTTTGATGAGGTTACTATGTACCAGCATTCCACTGACTCCCATGATATGAAATAAGAGACGAACTGTTCACTGTGTTGCTGTGGCAAATAGAAAGCAAGGAAACTGGACGAATGCATCCACATTAGAAACTCACTCACACAATTTGATCCAGAAGAGGTCTCAAGGAGAATCCAATGCTTGTTCATTTTAATTATGATTTACCTTTTAAACAACAAAGCAACTCTTTTCCCTGTAGCTTCATTTTTGTCCTCTGAAGTACATATAAATTTTCTGCAAGGAAATGCACACACTGTTGTGTCATCGTCAAGGAACCTAAACCTACTTCATAGAAATTGCAAATTAAGCATGATCGAATAGAGTATGATATAAATAAACCTGAAGAAGTATGCATAAAAATATTTGCAGGATCCCAGATTTGGAGAAGTGCTGATTTTCAAGAACATTAATCTCATGATATGTTGGGAATCCTTTATTATAATCATCCACGCCTTAAACTTATTTTGATGTTGTTTGTCAAATAGTGAGTGAAGACTAGATGTGAAAGATTGGCAAACAAAAAAAAAAGAAAAAGAAAAGCAAACTAGAGAAAATTTGATTCATCCTGAGAAAGCATTTCAATTTGGGTCACCAAACCTCTCGAGTCATTACAAGTCATAAATGGATAACATTACAAAGAGCAGGAAAATTTAGGGAACTAGAATATTTGCAAGCAGTCAAGCACTTGATGTTTAAACATTCAGCCAATTCCAGCAAAGAAATTGACCTATCGTTGATCCCACAAAACTTGGAAGTAGCAAAAGCGAGGAAAGAATGCTCAATTTCATGAGTGATTGAAGTAAATGGCAGGGGTTGCAGAAACTTCAAAGAGAAAAAATATGCACCAGGATGTGTAGTAAACCATGTTTTTGTAGCGAGCAAGGTTTTTCTAGCACTAACCTGAAGTACCCATAAGCTTATTAGTGTCTCTAAGCAAAACAGCCCGAAGCCCACCAAGTAAAAGATCTGTAATGAGGACAAAACGCATTAACTTTTACTATCACTGAAGAATTTTGATTATAAACCAATTACCAAGCACATGTTAGCATAGGAAAAAAATTCTTTAAGAAGAATAATAAGCATCTTGTAGAGACAACAACAAAAAGCAGTTTCTGAGACTATAACCTGTGACCTCTAGGTCACACAACGACAATTTTACCGTTGCGCCAAAGCTCCCCTTCTTCTCATAACCTACAAATGTCAGAAATATAAATGCACGAACTCACCCCAACTAACGCATGATCTGAGAAGGTATCAATTGCTGCCAGGATTCCACTGATTAGACAGAAAGAAAATGACATCAATAATACTGCATGATCCTAATTACAAGATGGTCTGAAACATTGACATCTCACATTATCATTTAAAGGAAAATACTATGCATTCTACAATCAGGTACTTAGACCCTTCTCAAATTTTGTTTTTCCTATAGTAGGAAATAGCTTGAGAAATATAGTAGGAAAAAAATCAAAGGAAAAATACGTGCAAATATTTCCTTATCTTGTATTTCAGGAAAGAAAACAGTTTTTCTTCTAACTATTCAAAGAGGGAAACTTTGTGGAATTTTTTTTTTGAATCTACATCACATGTGAAAATAAAAAAAATAAAAAATCTGATTTGTCAAAAATATTACAATAAATCAAAAATAGATTTGAAATATATATATATATATTGATTTTTTCTGATCAGATTGAATCCACATTGTACATGATCCATGCTTTTTCTACCCTAATCAAATGGAAGCAATTTTGGACCTTGGTTCAAACTGAGGAAAGATTCCCTCAATTCTTTCCTTTCCTCCCTTATTGCCAAAGGAAACAGAGGAAAAACACAAATGGGAAAACCTTATTTTTAACTGGATTTGACCTTTTTAATTCCAGTTTTAACATTCAACTAAGAGGATGCATGTCCAAGTTTCCAATTTAGATTGCACCAGCATGTTGGGTCCAAAAATTGGTGGGCTGGAGACAGATAAAGTTAAACAATAATGTTGCTGAAAAAGAAAAAACATATTGATCTTAAAGCACAAATAGGTAAACTTTAACTGTTCCATGGAATCTGTCAACTCAATCCATGTTACCAACAAGCATCTAGTCACCCCAACTCATAAAACAATAGTGCCCACAAAGAAATTGGTATCCAAATTATGCACCAAGGAAATTTACAAAACATATATCCTTGTAAGAGAGTTTTATGAATGAAAATTTCCAGTATCATTTATAATGAATTTAAGTTGAAATTTTGACTTACGTTAATGACTTTCCATGGAATACAATTGGAGGGGCTATTGCAGCAAGGATGCAGAAGCCAACGTGGATCTGAAAAATTTAGTTATAAAAATATAATCAAGACATGGAAACGGGTAGAGAAAGGACAAATGCAAGAAGATTTGCCAAAGCAGTTACCAGATAGAAGAAGAAAAACCAGCCAAACCTAAGTGCACTATCAGTTCTGCTTGACCAAAGAAATTGCTTAGTAACAAGAAAAAGACCTGCCAACTTATGTGGCTCAAAAGTACTGCCAATAAAATATAGAATTCTAGATCGAAAAAAATACAAATTAAGTTTTGAGGCCTTAGCATTAGAATTTGTTTCTTTTCATTATCATAATTTGATGATTTTAGCACCGTCTTTTATCAATGGAGATTTAAAGCAAGCATTGAGAAAGTGTAATTTAAAGAAAAAGGTACAATAAATTGTGAGGAAACAACACTAAGATCGATTAGAATTTAACAACTCAGAATGACAGCAGAAAGGGGTTAGCAGCCATTGCATTTCATTTACTCTTGTTGTATCACTCAATGGTTCTATCTTCAACATTACGAGCAATGTCATTCATCCAGTAGCATATAAGCCAAACAAAGGGATAGCAGAGCTCATTGACCCAGCAATTTACAAGCCAAGCAAGGGGATAGAAGAACCCTGTTTCCACAAGGACAAGACAAGCACAATGAATGTGGTAGGCTATCACACCCTTAGCAAAGAATACTTCACCAGTCGCCAAGTAGGAACTTAAAGCCAACAATGCATCACAGTAGATATTAAGAATCCCATGGTAATCATATGTTCATGGACAGAGACGTCAAATATCCAAAAAAAAACACACAATTCTATTAATTCTTTATGAATAAACTAGCTTTGTGAAATCCATTGTCATTACGACTTTGATCCTTCACCAATCACCATGTTACCAAAGTAGATTAATGAACAAATATCCTCACATCCTAACAGTATGGAAGCCACTATATGCGAGGTTATAGATGTGGTACATGACCAATATTCAAATAGATTAAATTTTAAAAACTTATATTTATATTGACTATACATTATATTAATCATTTACCAGATTGAATTGATTGGTAAAGATGTGTCATTTAGTTATAGTACTATGATCGTGCCCTCTAGACTAACATTCATCTGTTCCTCGAAGTACCTTCTAAGTGGGTCAGCATCTGTTGATCATTTAACTAATTTGGAATAAAAAATACTGCCAAGTAATTGTGTTGGATTGAGAAAAGAAAATTTCTGTTATTGACTAGAACTTTGAATCTTGTTTGAAATATTTTATGTATTAGCTACATGTTGAAGTTAATCAGTTAGTAAAATGTTGTATAATCACCTTTTCTCCTGACATCGGATCTCCCTAATTCTCTCTTATATAACTATGAAATACAAGATAATAAAATTAATACACAAGAAACATTAAAAAAAATGCAATAAGGATAACAACATAATACAAAACTGACTTGTGGGTATTTATATATATATATATATATAGAGAGAGAGAGAGAGAGGAAAATAAATTGCCCAAAAGTGAATCTAGTAGGGATTAAACTCTTGTCCCCTTGCCTCTGGCAAACAAAATGATGGCCCACAATAGCAAAATACATTAGTGGAGGAATATGTACATGGTTTTACATAGGACCCATTATAAAGTCAGCACCTCTTTTTTAATCAATGTTGACCTACCCCACTCCTATTAGGAACTTACTTCAAACCATCAATCTAAACAACTGGATAATTAAGAGAGAGAAAATGAAGAATGTAGTTATCCATACACCAAAAATATGATGCATAACTCTATAACATACGGATATTATCCAGTGCAGCTAAAAAATAAAACATAACAAACTTGAATGCAACTATAATATAAGACATGTTTAAGCAATGTCTATGTACAGATTGGCATATTATAGAGACTATAGGAACCTACCTCATTGCATGATACAATGGTCTGTACCAAAGCACATAGGAAAGAGGGCATCCAAGTAAAGCATAGATGACTGCAAGGAAAAATATTTTAACACCTGCAAATTAAGATGTGTAACAATTACATATAGTAAGAATGAAGGGCAAAGAGCGTGGAAGAAATAAGCCTAACTGCATAACAAAAGAAGAATGGATATAGTTCATAAAGGACTCTTTACCTCCCCCTCTAATCCAGCAAACAATCACAGCAATTACATTCCATGATAGACACAGAAGAATTCCTGCAAACATGGAGCAAATGAACTTTCATTTGGAGTAGCATAATAACTAGATGGTTAAGCAAGCATCCCTAAATGTTCCCAAACCTGAGCATCAATATGTAAATATAAAAAAAAAATCAATCTAATGATACTCATCAATAATAAAATACAAATCTTATGCTTTTGTGAAGCATTACAATAGAATGGATTCAAGTAGGTGATACACAATCAATATACATCATAAGTGAGCCAGATGTTCTTCTTTCCACAAATGAAAGATCATCAGGAAATCAAAAAGCTTCTGAACTATCAGCAAGATGAGTATACAACCAAACAGAAACTTGTATTAAAACTTCATCCAGGCTAAGAGCAAAAAAACAAGGGACAGACCAAATATGACCCAAGGCAACAACAGGGAAAGCTCTAGCAGCATCTCCCAGAGCCACCCATTGATACTGCACAAAGAGAGATGGCATCCAAAGTGATTCTATACCACAAGCAAACAAAAGACCACTAAGCACCAAACATAGTGACTGTGCTTGAAGGAAAAACAGATTGAAATACAAGAGACCCTTGCAGAGCTTGATCTGAGCATGGGTCATGTTGTCACTTGTTGGGAACATGTGTACCTGGAAGAAAGAATATAGCAATCTAGGGATAGATGCAATTACAACAAATCAAACTACCACCAAATTTCCCAAGCTTATATCTTGGTGAAGCAAAAGAGTGTAGAATTGGCTCCTATAGCAATGTAAGCTTATTTGACTCAAATAGTTGATGACTAAAATGGGCAATGCTCTAGTAGTTCAATTGACCCAATATAACAATCAAGATACCAAAGATGTTGTCTCGAATTCAATATTTCACAAAACACAAATATAACGAAATTGATTGTCATTTTGAAAAGATGGAATTCAAGGAGCTCATCTCTTTGGTTATGAGCTTCAATGATCAGTATCAGATCCGTTAACTAAGTCCTTAAGAGATCCTAAAATTGAATATATTGGACTTGTTTGTTTAATATTATCGAAGCATCTTCAAGGGCTTGATACATAAATTGGCAGCAAAGTGGCAGTACTCATAAGTTAGCAAACTACATGTCATCACTAACATGATATGACCAAATGCTTCATTGGTATATAAAATAATAACTCACAGTTCATTAACTCCTAATAAAATAGTATTTCTATAAAAAACCTCCACATATTGTTTCCTATGGACAATTATAAATTTACACTGTTCCCTTTTCTACCACAACGAAATACACATAAGTTCAGCAGGGAAGAAAACTAAGCAAAACATAAGCCGAGAAGTCAATAGAACAATACAATAAAAGAACACATCTATTTAGCATACTTCTTATCCATACTTCACTAAGAAAATACAATACTTTAATCACAGAGTCACATTATAGTGTTCATGCTTGACAATAAACTATCTGATTTCCAGATTTTAAATTTTTTCTAGAAAACTAGCTGATGGAATCCCAAAGAAAAAGCTTTATTTATAGTCAAATAATAAGAGCATAATATAAAAAAAAATGATTAACCAGGTCGGGTAATGTCAGACCTGGGGTGACCGGCCCGGCCCCACGGAAATTTTCCACCGGCCACCAGGGTAAATCGGGAAGCCCTAATGGAGGCTCATCCAAATGGCCAGCATTCTTAGGCCCGTTTCTCACTGGAGGAAAAATTCCCTGCAGTGGGCCGCAGTTGAGATTCGAGCCTTAGATCCCTTGGTAATCCATTGGAGGGCCTAACCATTGCACCATTGCCCCGGGGGCAATAAGAGCATAATATAAGAACAACAAAAACAGTGTTCCATAATCATAAAATGACAATAAAGGTTAATGATTAAATGAAGGATGTGGCTTATAATGGCAATGAAAGATTTAAGATGTAGTGAGTTTATACCTAACCAACTAGCAAATGCCAGGTACTGCAACCTCTGAGCATGGACAGGGATTTCCTTAGATATATCATGATGGATGATAGGGAAAAATGGCGGCCAGTTCTTTTCTTCAACAGTAACACCGGCTGAATTCAGAGGCATTAACCATAAATCACTAATGATGCACTGTTAGTTAACATAAAAATTTTCTGTACAATGTAAGATGGATTATCTACATACCTCTTGTCAATGAGTCCTCCCTTCGTTTAATATCCTACAGCAGAAAAAAATTAGTTTAAAAAAAAAACTTAAGAATTGAAAAATGAAAATGAAAGAGGCATCTGATAAATTAAAAGAACGAGACAATTCATTGAATATGAAGTGGTCATAACAGGATTTTAAAAAGACCAAAACAATAAAAACAACACAACATAAAGAGAAAAACGGGCATTATTTGTAGAGAACAACCATTTCCCTCTGTTTTAGGTTCTCTTCCCATTCGACAAGTTCCCTCTCTCTTTTCTTTGAATCCTGTACCAGCCCAACACAAACATGTCGTCTAGTCAGGCGATTACTAACAAATACTAATAATGATCTAACAGGACGAGAACACTCACATTGTCCAATGGTATGTCCATAGTCGCATCATTCTTGTTCCCAAATCCAAATGCTTTCGATGCCAACGTGGAAATGCGAGAATTAGATCCAGGAGCAGTGGGTTTCTACAGAGAAAAAACACAAATTGTTAGCTCTAAGTAAAATCATGTCGCACAAAATCGGATCTACCAACCAGTGAGAACATACTAATGTATTGCAATCCAGCAAACAGCAACAAGCAGGAAAAAGAATATTACAAGTCCAAACTAATAGTTCAAAACCTAGATCTATTTTATTAGCAAGGGTTTTCTTCAGAATACGCCGACACGAGCATTCTCTGCCAATTCGGTGCCCAGATCTCCCGGTGCCAATTAAAATGGACTAAAAATCGACTAATAACCCTCAAAAGGGAGAAATTTATGGAGAAAAGAAGAAGGAGAGCGACTCCATTACCGAGAACGGGTTAACGTCCTCTTCATCGAACGGATTGGGATCCCGAGACATGGTTTAACGCGATCTAAGAGAAGAACCCCCTACTGGATACTGCAAGAGGATTGCTTCCGAGGCGGCGAGGCTCTCTCCCACTCCTCCAACCTGCTTTGGTGGTTCTGCCTTGGCGGTGAAGGAAGCCGACGGGGCCGCCGGCAGTGGTTGGCTTTCCTCTCTACGCCTCTCAGGGAGAACGCGTGCTTTTAATTTTTTTTTGCGGTTCTTTCTATCTTATGACCTTATAAATTAATTTAACTACTGAAATGCCACTGAAGCCGCGGACTGATGAGTGATGCGGGGGCGATCCCACGAGGAGGGCATATTCGTCACTTTGCTACGATGGATTCTAGTAGCCCGTCTTTATCGTGGGTTGAGGAATCTTAATTTTAATAATTTGAAGTAATTGCAGTTAAAAAATAACTGCCTCACGATATATTAAAATATAATGGACATTAAAATAATAATAATAATAATAAATTAATATACTATTAATATCTAATATTTAAATTCTATTACAACCAAAAATTTGATCGCCAATCTGCATATTTATATATTTTTATAATTCAATTTGCACCATTTCTTTGGAAGAAAGAAAAATGTTTTTGAATTTATAAATCTAAATGGAATCTGAGTTTATAACTTTACATACTCCTTTAGCTTAAGATTTATCCGACAAAAGGTAAAAAATTTACCGTGGCTCTTTTTCTAAGATGGCTCTATACTTCTTGAAAGAAGGGTAAATTATGAAAGATTTTACCCTGTAATTCTAATCATGTTAGGGGATAAGACAACTAATAAAATATTTCGTATCCGTTGAGAATCAATCTCTGACTTATTTGTGACAACACTCCTGAATAAATCATCCGCGTCAGCTTGTAGGGACTTCAGAATGTAGATAGATCATTGTGTATCGAGATTTCACCGTATCAACATTAAACAATGTAAGTAATATTTTTTTTAATTAACATCAGGTATCATTCTAAAGTGATCGATCCAGTCTCACAAATTTTTTTCATTAATCATCTAGATAAATCGAGAACGCATATGTGAAAACTCATCCGGATAGTCAACATTTTCAAATCCGCTATCCACTAGAAAAAAAATCCTCCGTAATATATTGCAACTAAATAAACTCCAGGTCCGTGGATAGATATGCAATTGACGAAAGATCCACTTTTTATTGATCTCCATGGTCAGAGTTCCCCGAATAGAAGAACTAAATCTTCAATAATCAAGCTCAGGGAGGAACTGATATCGCCACTCTAACTTAGCTAAAATTTAATGCATTACGAGTTACATCCATGGTCACAAGCATAAATGAGAAGTTAGGACATTTTCTGACCACAGAAACTAATGTCAAAACAATCTGCTCGACTGTCACTCCAATCAACTATAATAAATTATAATCTTCCATACATAATCTGTTAGGATTAATCTATCGACTCTAAGGTAGCCTGTCTGCTGTTCCTCAGTTATACTGTTTTCCTTGGTTGTGGATCAGATCCAAAGTTTCACTTTGGATTTTCTTTTCCAAAAGATTGCTCATTTCTTTCAATATCTGGTTCCTTGATCTCTTTTTGAACTTCAAGTTTCTCCTGTAAAATTATAGTAAAACTGAACATTAATAAATAAATAAAAAATGTGCAAACTTTTGAAGTTTCCATATTAATAGAGAAATCATACCTTAAGAGAGTTGTACTTGGAAAGAAGTTGTTGATACTCAGAATTGACGTTGTCCAACTCAATTCTCAAGGAAGTGTTTTCCTCTTTCAAATTCTCAGCTCGATGCGCTAACTCTTCATATTCTGTCTGGAGAATGGAGAATTGGCAAAATCAAAAGCATTCTTCTTTTTTCATCAACAGCAGGAGAATAGCAATTTAAAGTAAGAAAGAAAATATCGGTAACAACTGTCGTCTCTACCTGTTTGCGCATTCGAGATCTGCGTGCTGCTTCTCTGTTTGATTGTTTTCTTCTCTGTCTCTTACGCTCTCTTTCATCCTGAATTTTCGAGAATTTATGAAGAAAATCATGTCTTATGTAGCTATTTGGTTTATCTTGAAAATTAAAAAAAAAAATCAGATTAAGCACTTCCATTTAGACATCTATCAGAGCACACTTCTTCCTCTCATCTTTTCCTTCGATCGTTCTTTTTTACTTATTTTCCCCTCTCCTTTCCTCTCCTCTATTCCCTTCTTAACTTTCACTTTCAGTGTAGGTGCTAGTGCCGAGCTTTTGTATGTCGGTCGACTAGGCTCTCATGTCATGTACATAAAACAAACACAAAATTCTTATCAATTCATTTCCCTTAGGTTGCAATAAATATTGTATTGAAGATGTACAAAATTTCATACTAATTATTTATGTAATTACACATATACCCTTATAACATACATATATGCTTCCTAAACTCCTAGTATTTTAGTTTACTTTGTAGATAAGTAGATCAAGTTTCTTTAGAACAGTAGGCAATATAGAGAATAGTAGAACATAATTCCTAAACCCAAAAATGAAACTATTTCAGTTTCAAAATGAAAGTGCTAAGAAATAATCTGTACCCAATGTTCTGATGAACCTGGTAGTCCAGCTCCGATTTTGTTCACAGTCATCTTACCCTGCATTGTGGGGATCGGCGAAGCTAAGCTTGGAGTGCTCCAATATTCCATCCCCATGTTTAAGTTTGTGGTGGCACCGCCAACTCCTCCAGATCTAGATGCTGTAGGGATGGGTATCATCTCCATGCCTCGGTTCATCATTGCTGGTGAGGATGCTTGATTGTATCATTAAGAAATCAATGTGTACTATTGTCAATCCAAAAAGTATCTATCATAGAACTTAGATAAGTTTGCTTGGAAGAATAACACTTATTCTGTTTAACATACCATCAAAAGATTCATGTCCGGAACTTTTTGGCAGCGAGCCCTGCATAATCCACAAAAATATAACTTAAATAGCCAAAATTAGCTTATAAAGAAATTACGAACTCTAAGGTAGTTATTCCTCTCTAATCAAACAAGAATAACTCAACAAGATGAAAATAAGCAGAAAATATTAGGAGATGCTATACAGAATAATTCATGGGGTAAAACAAAGATTAAATGACTGAATAATTACATAATCTGCAAATGAGTGCATAGCCAATAGTGATGGTTAGAGATAATGAGATATGCTACTTATTACCAACACAATGAATTCGTACTATGTGAAAGTTGATAAAGAACATGAGTCCAGAGCTGGAAGTTTTCAGTTCGAAGAGTAAATCTCTACTTCATCAGTGATCTTATGATAAGTGACTTATACAGGAACCATTCCCTTAGTAATCATGATAACCCATTTCAACATACCTATCCTCATCAAGAAAAACTTAAGCCAATATTGCGCAGCTTTAGAGCTTGTCTCTCTCACATACCTAAAGCAAAGCATACCGACACTTCACTCCAATCAAGCACAACTTCAAAACAAAGTCAAAGTGATTAACTCACTAGCACTAGTTCAATCATTCCTATGTCTTGAAATTTGCTCCATAAGAATCATAATAGATGTTCAAACCCTTGGCACTACAAGAAAATCCTACACCATTAATATATGCCCAAAATGCTACATATGCCAAGGAAAATATCATTCCTAGCACTACAAAGGAACATAGACTGCAGGAAAAATAAATAAATAAATATTAAAGCACCTAAAATTGTCTATGCTGCCCAAGTTTTTTCTATTCTATTCCAGTATGGAATTTTTACAGTCATTACAGATGGCAACTCGCTGAGTAGGAAAGTAGAGTTACTTGTCATAATTGTTCCTCAAAGATCAAAGTTAAATATATTGTGTTTAGTTTTGAGTTTATGCTCCAGTATCCACGATTCTGATAAATCAGTGGCCAGTACAGATAGGTAAGGAGTACCAATGCTCAAGTGAATACTAAAACATAAATTGATGTGATTGCCTCAATTTTACTTAAAAATCAAAATAAATCATGTGATGCTTACACTTTGAGAATTGGTGTCGCTTTCTTTGCTTGAACTATCACTTGCACTATTACCACTGCAATGAACGAATTCTTTTAATCAAACATTCAACTTGCAAAGACAGACCAGTTGGCATCGTTTAAGGATAATAAGGAATTATATACCTTCGGGAAACTTCAGTTGTTGATGTCCCTGATGCTTTATATGGCCCAGTATTGTCCTTACCTGGAAGTATATTTGAACTACCAGAGCAATTCATGAGATCTCTTTTATTCCTTTTAGATGGCTTGTCATCCATTTCCATACCACCTAGAGGAGTCCCCTAAATTTGGGAACTCACTAATTGCAGTCATAGAACTTATGTATTTAAAAGCTATATAGCATACTTACAGAAGTCCCAGCATTGATGCTAGGATTAGTCACGGCATAGGAACCAAATGGATATGATCCCTGTTTGCAATTTTTCATAAAATAAGTTTATATGATGCATCTAGAATATAATAAGAAAGTAACATTGATATGCACAAGATATGTTTAAAGTGTTGGGTAGGAGACCGGAGGGATTGAAGGATGAGCATATAATCCTCTAGGAGGATACATGACATAAGGAGGTGGTGGGCTCCCATAAGGTGGCGGACTCCCATAAGGTGGCATAAGATGCTGCGGACAAAAGGAACTAAAAATTAAGCTACTACAATATATTATACTGCATAGAGGTTCATAGAATGTGATTATTACTTAAACTGTGAAAGCAACAGATATTATCATGACTAAATGGGAAGAAAAAAGTCATAATGGAGAACACACATTGATCAAAGAAAATCCTATAGAAAGCTAAAACGGCATCATAATAATAATGCCAAGTCCCAGCAAGTGAGATTATACGAATCTGTGCAATATGTTATACCTTTTCTTAAGAAAAAGGGAAACTATAAGATTTCTTTTTTTTTAAAAAAAACCCAAGTAATAAGATAGGTATCGCATGTTACAATCGTTGCTCTATCGAAGAGAACAACATTTAGACTCAGTAAAGTTTTATGAATATTTAAGCAGTCAATCAAAGGTCTCAACAATACTGGGAACACAACAGGTATTTGTCAAATACATGAGTCCAAGGTACGGAGAAAGCATGTGATTATTTCCAAATTTTAAGAGTAAATACCGAGAGTCAATGTCACCTCTGGCAATTGTCATTAATTGACAAACAAATGGGTGGGTCAGTCCATTTAATAGGCTTTCTTTTTGCATGCACATGCATATACAATGGAGGACTGCATACAGTAATGCAATCTAGTGATTCATTATATGGTCAAGGTAGTCTATAGTGTGTGCTCTAGGCTATCCAATATATGGTGTAGGCATGTGGGATGCATATGTGGCAAGTCCTTAGATGAGTACAGCTTAAAATGATTGAGTCAAATATAGTCAAATAAAAGACTGGTCAAACTAAATCTAGCACCTAATTCAATGAAAAATAATGAGGAAAACTTAGTAGTGTATATGATCAGGAATTTAACAATGAATAAAATATTATATTTGGCTATTTAAATTCTCTCATGTGATCAATACTTATGAAGCTCTCTCTTTAAACAATTAATGGCTTGGTGATGAAGTGGTAAACACTTGTAATCGCATGCATTAAACGTTTAATCTTACATACAATTTGTTATATGTTATGTGGTAGACATAAAATTTTCTTCAATAAAGATCGCCAGATTGATTAATTTGATGCCATGTTCGGATGTAATTTTTTTTTTTTACAATAATCGGTTAGATTGGATAGGTCGCTAGGTTGATTAATTTGATATGTTATGTATGGATGCAAACTTTCAGTTTATATCGTTTGGTTAGGTTGAATGTTTTGCAATATTTTGAGATAGATCTAAAATTTTCTTTCTTAGGTAAATTTGTTAGAACCAGTTTAGTTTGACTTCAAAAAAAAAAAAAAAAGTTTGACAATACTCTGCATTAATCACAGATGTGCTTAAAATCCTTTTAACATTACATGAAGAATAAGCCGATACTAACAATATCAGTAACACCTAAGAGAAAGATAAGTTCTCAGGACTAATAATTTCATCTCCAAGTGATATTAAGAGCTTCAAAGAAACATGATGCTTCCCACACATTTGATTTAATTGCACTTTTGTAACTTAACAAGTATAAAGATATTAGTAAAATAGCCAATGTAAAGTGTCTTCTAATCCACACACTTCCTTCTCTTCTATGCTAATACCCAAGTATCCACTTATCCATCTTGTGGAACTTAAATGAATTAAGGATGATTTTGAAATCTAAAAAAGAATGATAAAGCACAAGAGTTGAGTATAAATCCAATACCTGAACTCCCCACATATACGGATGAGCATGAGGACTTGATCCAGCAGGGGGATGGAAGAATCCATGTGGTGGAATAGGTGAATATGACTGCAAAAACAAAAGCATCCAAATTTAAAGAATTCTAAACAATGAACAAAAAACACTCATGTGAATGTATGGAATTGCACCTGATAACTGGACCAATCTGGATAAACGGACGGAGCCACAACAGAGCTAGTCATGGGAGGTTGCTCCTAAATTGAGATTGAGCAACCAAGAAGCTTAGGAATACGAGATCGATCCAAATTAAGATGATAAGTCAAGAACCTGAGCCGCTACTGTTTTTGGAGCTTTAGCCGATGAATCGCCCTGGTCGCTGCCCATGATCGAAAGTCCCCCTTGTTCACTCCGCTCCCCAAATTCGTCTCCCGATGCCAAAACTCCAAGGTTAAGCTCTCGGCCTAACAAACGTAATCGTGCCCATCGGGCTCAAACCCTAGTTCTGAAAACGCCATACAGAGTTGGAAAGCTGAAAACTTTGCCGTGGAAAACGAAAGATAAGCTCAGCATTAAGCTAACCGACATCCGTCCACGACGAAGAAAACTGAGGATTTCTAGAAAAATAATATTCCAACTAAATATATATATATATAAAAGACAGTGGGCACTACCACAGCGAGCGAGATTCTCCTGCGCAGAATGAAGCCGGAATCTGACCATGCTCGGAAGCAGGGAGTAATCGCGGCTGGAGCGGGACGAACTGGAGGAATTCGACGGAGGGAGCGACGCCGGTAAGGAGAAAGCGGGAAAAGGTCAGAAAGGGGAAGTGTAAATTGGGGCAACGGATGTTATTGGTCGATCGCGTGATGAAGCGAATGCCGCTGATCACAGCCGTGAACAGGAACACGGGCAGCAGCAGTCAAACGTAGAAGGAACAAAATACGGCTTTTTGTAACCGCGTACGTAATATTTTAAAATTATTAAATCACGTATATTATTTTATAAATGATTAAATTATGTATCCATTTTTATTTTCATCATGTTATTATTCCAGTCGAGTCAATTTTTTATCAATTAAATTAATTTTTTTAAATAGTTTTCATTAATTTGTATTCAAGAAAATTATTATTTTTAATATATTGAGTTAAATTGATATTTGATAATATTTTTACAATTAAGATAACTAGACGAATATATAAACATTGCTTTTATGTAATTCTGAGATCTCTAAGTCATAAGCCAATTTTAACTAAAATTGATTGATTGATCCAAGCGGAATGACATGAAATTAATTTCTATGTATTCTTCTAGTTGTCCTCTCCTAATTGTAAAAATACTATCAAACATTAATTGGACATAATATATTGAGAGCAATGATTTTTTGGAATACAAATATATCTGAAAAACTAATTCATATTTAAAAAATTAATACTTTCAATATATTTAGTTAAATTTATATTTGAGAACATTGATATAATCATAAGAACTCATAAGACCTAATTTCACGTCATTCTGAGCTCTCTAGATCCATCAATCGATTTTGATTGAAACTCTTTAGGCTTATTCAAAAAATCTCTGGTCTCAATATATTGGGACAAATTGATGTTTGATAGTATTTTTACAATCAGAAGAACTAGACGAACACATAAAAATTGATTTCTTGTCATTTCGAGGTCTCTAGGTCTATTAGCCGATTTCGACCGGTTTCGTTTAGTTCTCCTGATTGTATAAATGCCCCCAAACATTAATTTGAACCAACATATTGAGAGCAATGATTTTTTGAACATGAATTAGATCTTTTAGACACGTTCGTGTTCAAAAAATCACTGCTCTCAATATATTAGGTCAAATTAATATTTAAGGGCATGGATATAATTATACGAATTAGAAGAACTCATAGAATCTGATTTCACTTCATTCCAAGCTCTATAGGTCTATCAACCGATTTTGATCGAATGAACCTAAAGAGATTTAGTCAAAATCGATTGATAAATCTAGAGAGCTCAGAATGACGTGAAACTAGGCCCTATAAGTTTGTCTACTTCTTATGATTATATTCATGCCATCAAGCATCAATTTAACCCAATATATTGAGAGCAGTGATTTTTTGAACACAAATTAATTTTTCAAACATATTCATGTTGAAAAAATAATTGTCCTCAATATATCAGGTCAAATTAATTTTTGATAGCATTTTTATAATCATGAGAGAAAATTAGAAGAACATATAAGAACTGATTTCATGTCATTTCGGTGTCTCTGGATCTATCATCCAGTTTTGACCGAAATCAACTGATGAATCTAGAGACCTCGAAATGATATAAAATCAGTTCCTATATATTTGTTTAGTTCTCCTGATTGTAAAAATACTATCGAACATTAATTTGACATAATATATTAAAAGCAGTAATTTTTTGAATACGAATTAATCAAAACTGGCTAAAAATAATCGAGTCGGATAAAAAATTGACTCGATTGAGAACAGTAGCAAGGCAAAAATGAAAATGAATATATGATTTGATCATTTATAAAATAATTTACACGATTTAATAATTTTGAAATATTACCTATTTGGTTCGATGATAAAAAGCCGAACAAAATAACTGCAATTCATTTTATAAAACCCCACCTCAAGTTGAATACATATAGATCTAAATTTAATGTCTTTAAAATATGAAATCATCTCCATCACAAGCTCATGTAACGAACTCTTCATCTCTCATGTCCACTAAAACTTTGGTTGTGGAATTAAGCAACTAATTATATTTTTGTGTTTATTTATGTTTCTTCTATATATCCTTTGTGAGCCTCAACACAAATACTAGATCAACACATTACTCAAATGCAATACAAAAGAAACCTTCTACCAAAATTGTGCCGAATAACATAAAATCATAAACTAAACTTTCACAAAAGGTGTTAACAATAAGCCGGTAGGAATGGTATTGTAAACTACTACAACTATCTCTTGTATATATTCTCTAAACTTTGCTCTCTTTTGGCTTTAGCTAATTGCATTATTTGAGTGCCTTCTTGGACCTTTTATTGTCTCCTGTTGAATAGGAGAGAAATAGTGGGTTCAATTCATTAAACATGGTTAGGTGGTTGGAAATGAACTAAACTTTGAAGAGCAAATTAACTCGGTGTTTGACTTTGTAAAAATTTACTTATATTCGTTCAATATATATATAAAATCAATGAATATATATATATTCAACTCGATAAATCTTAAACATATACATTCGGCTACAAATCTATCCCCATGAAGATACTCAGTAGCTAGTAGGTAGCAGATTGACAGGGATCAATTTCTGACATGTACATATCCTCGGAAAAAAAATTCCTCTCACTCTCTAGTCATTTGGCGGTCGACTATAAATCGACCTCGTGATTTACCTTCCTTCATAATCTGGGGATGGACTATGAAGAGCGCTTTCATCTAAGCTGAGGACAGACTATGAGAGACGCCTAGGGTGAGCGTAATCATCTTTTGCTATGATGAATAATATTCACAAACAAAATTTATAATCATGTTCATCAATAAAACTCTTATCAATAAAAAAAAAATTTAAAACGAACAAATAAGTTTGTATTATCAATCTTAATAATTAATCAAATAAATTTGAACTGAGAGTTTGATAATATTTAAATAAATTAAATTTAAGCTCGTAAAAAAGAAACTAAATCAAATTTAAATAATTATTTCAACGATTTAATTTATTTTATATTCAATTTAACTTAACTCAATTATTTTATCAAATAAATTTGAATGTTATAAAATTTTACTCGATTTAACTCGTTTATAATCCTAAACCGGATCTATGGTTTATCTATGATTTTCAAGCTTGTAGGTGTTTTTGAGAGTGATGTTATAGTTTTTACAAGATGGAGTCGACGGAAATGGCGGAGCCATGTATAACCGTACCCGGACTTCAGCTCAGGGGCCATCCGGACAGTTTGTTTACTGTTTCCTACTGTTAGCTCGGGTTTTGTTTTTCGTTAAATTTCTTTTAGCCCGAGTCTATTATAAATTCTGACTCTGCCATTGGTCGATGGGATTGATCCAGGGATTTTCTCTCATTTTGTTGTAAAGTGACAGAAGAATGTACATTAATCTATTGCAAGGGCTAACTTGATCATGTTCGTCCTTAGGGATCCTAGATGAGGAAACTATATATAGGTAGATCCATGTTAGATCTAACTAATGAGTGGTCTCAATAGTCTTTAAATGACAAGTTTTGATCTCTAGTTCAAACAACATATACCATCATTATTGCCTAAACAAGCAAACATCCAACTCATAAACGCAACGATCTAATTCCCCTCGAGTTAAGTGTTTCCCTTGTTCTATTCCTTACAACTTGAAGCAAAGTAATCATTAACGCTACAATAAAACCAATTAAAAGACAATCAATAGACTTTTTTTTTGTCGCCCTAGAGCATAGTTGAGTTGATCACCACATGATAAATTTAAAAAATTAAGCAAGAGTCAGATTCTCGACAAAGTCAATGGAAATACCTATAAGATTGTATAGAACGTGAGAGCGGGTGAATCACGTTTTAAAATTTTTCTTTTTGTTTTTAAAATACTCATCGAAAATTTGAGTACGCAGTGAAAGAAAATAAGAGTTAATAAAAATACAACGAAAAATCAATACTCATTTGTGTATGATCGAATGCACGTGAGAGGGAGGGTGAATCACATGTTTTTTAAAAAACTTTCTTTTTCGATTTTAAAAAACTCGTTCGAAACTCGAGCACACAGCAGAAGTAAGAAAAATATAAAAGAAAACACAAGAAAAAAAATGACTCGATTAGTTTTACTTGGTTTGAATCCCCGTGGACCCCTACTCCAAGGCCCCCACGCCCCTTTGGAACGTTTCCGACGGGCAATCCATTAAAATTCTCCTCTGAAACACCTTCAGATGGAGAAAACAAATACACAATGAAAGGAAAGTATAACACTCCTACACTTTCCTAATGCAAGAATAATAATTAATTAAACAAAAAATCGTTACCCAATAATTTAGAGATGAACGAGTAAGAGCTCAGGTATTGGTAAAGATTCTACTGCAGAAGGTGGTTCCAACGTTAGTTTGACGCAGCAGGATCATAGCACAGAAATTGGAGAGCTCGGAGTAGCAGTATGATCGAAGAACAGTGTTCAGAAGTTGTACTTTGGCGGTTGTTGACGACATTATTTTATAACTCAATGGGGGCATCTCCATCGAACTGGGGCGCCTCCATTGAGACTGATCGGATTCGACAAATTCACTTTTTATCCACTCCGAGACGCCTCCAATGTCACGCCCCGGGAGGGTATTTATCCGACGAAAATCGGACAGCACCTCCCCTGTACGGCGGATAATTTTCTGGATA
>JBBUKS010000029.1:12265015-12280535 GCA_038050645.1 Hedychium gardnerianum
CCGCCAATTCGTCCCAGAATCAACACGGAAGAGGTAAATCACGGGGGCTAGTCTAGCTAGCCCGAACAGTGACTAGTGCATAAGGGAGGGCAGAAATCTGGCTACTAGCCAGGATTTGACCCCCAGACCTCATGGTGACAACACCTCATGCACTAGCCAACAGCTCATCCCATGAGGACCCATTGCCACCTCACGACATGACAGAATCTATTACTCATGTTTTATAAATCCAATAATTACACGGAATATTATCATCATGAAGATCAAATTCTAGTTAATAGTTAGGTTTCTATTTTTTTTTCATGTATTGGTCATTGTTCGGGCTAACTAGACTAGTCCTCGTGATTTATCTGTTTCGTATTGATCCTGGGATGAACTGACAGGAATACTGGAGCGAACGTTTCGCCTTTTATCACCATAAATCCAACCATCAATTTATTAACTAATGTAAGCTCACAATTCTAACACCCCTTCAGTACTGAATATTCAATCAAAAGGATCCTTAATTAGCGAGGTTTTATCTCATTTTGATATACTATACGTATTAAGCCTAATCCATTGCCATTTTAAAACAAAGATTTCATGTGCTTAACTTACGATACAACTTTATGAAAAAAAATCACTATTTAGTGCACATGGGTTTAGGACGAATCATTATTTCATAACTTTTGTTAATCCACGAGACAATGAAGACAAAGGAGAAATGTGACCACATTGGAAAGCTTTAGCTTTAAATACTTTCCGTTGTGTAAAGCTTCTTGTTCATTTATTTAATTGTTCATCTTTGCAAAAGTTGTTGCTCAATTGTTGGTTTGATCTCTTTGGCGATATTTTCTTTTAACGACGGCATGGCATCAGTTGCTCCCTCGCCCACTATGCTTTGTTGGGGTTCCGATCTCTCGCCTTTTCTCTAAAAGATCGTATAAATAGTCATCGTTTTGTCGATAATTCACTCTTGAAAATGATGAAAGTAAGCAAGTTGATGTCGATGATTTTTGATGTTGTTCCGTGTAAATGCAACATTAAAAGAAGAGCAAGTGGGTCGCGAATTCGACCTTGCCTCTAAGGTGTCATTTGTAGGAAACACACGCAAGGTTGGTTTTGTTGGTTGGATGAATGAACCAAACATGCTAGTCCATCGCGTCCATCGCGCGCGACACTTCCCGACATGTAAAATGGACACATTATTTCTTTATCAGGGAAAAAGGTTAACAATCCCTATTCCACAATAGAACCCTAACTTTTTTGGTGTTCTATGTCTAGTTTGAGAAAGCTATCATCTTCGATCTCAACTTTACTTGTAGTAAAAAAATTTCCTTTTATAGTTGTTGACAATCGACAATGAATGTCATATTATCGAATGTGACTAATTTAGGGATATCTAATTCATGTATCTTTTTGACATTTGACAAAAATTTATGATCATGTTAAATTGTTCATAGGGTTGGAAATCAATTAAACGTTCATAAACAAAAATTAATGTACAACATCAATAAAATAAACATACTTGAACACCTTATCAACAAACTAAATAAATAAACTTAAAGTCAAATTTAAACAATTATTGTAATAGCTTAGTTCATTTTAGACTTATTTTGATTTAATTCAATTATCTTATCAAATAAAATTAAGCAACATAAAACTTAACTACTCATGTACCATAATTTAACTGTGGTTAATCTAAATTCTAGATGCCAAGCCATTACCTAAAGTTGTTCTTAATTTAACTTGGATTTTGGTAATATAATTGAAGGTAGGAATATTATCACTAAGTTAAAATTAATATATTAATCATTGTGTAGTCACTAGATTGAGATATTTAAAATTCTTTATTTTCTTAATGAGGTTATTGACAAGGAAAGATTCAATAGACCGACTAAACGATTATTTCTTTCTCATTATGATCTTTTCGTGTCTAGTGTTAGGTTTTAGAGATTTATAAACTTATCTCTCGTGAAACTTTTTAACTTTTGTTCTTTAGAGTTTAATAATTCATCGCATTTGAGAACTTAGAATCCTTGAGCATTAAACTCTACCTTTTTTTTCTACATTTATTCTTCTTCGTCTCATCTAATTCTCAACTTAGGGCATTAATTTTTTTCCTCTTCGATGAGTCTTTTTTTTTCGTTTACTCTACTCAATTATGAACTTATATCTACCAAAGTTTCCCATCAACCATTCAAGTTCAAATAGCTTGTTTCATTGAAACATGAGATCAAACCCTAGATTATACTAGATCTCTTATTCTCCTCTCGCCTTCGTGCATAGCATGGTTGATGTGGCAGAGACGACAAGAGCCACATGGCGGGCCTAGAACTCGATCAACATAGAACTAGATCAATTTGATTCACAGTAGAGCTCGGATCAAATCAATCGGACTTAAGACCAAGCTCGGATCATGCCCACAGGTTGAAAGGTGAAGCCATGTAACTAAGCACGACGGGAGACGCAACTAAAGGGGCGAGCCAGTAGGGGAAATGTTGTCCACACATTCTGAGGACGTGGGTAGACGCACGAGAATTGGTGTAGACACGTTTCGAGGATGTGGACCGACACGCGAGAAGTGCGTGGAGTGCCGGGTAATGACTCCCCCACTTTCCCAAGCTGATATAAAAAGGTGCTCGTACACACAGCACATATATGCGCACAATATATTTTTTTTTACTAGTTTATTTTTTTTTCGTCTTCTTCCTCTCTCTTTTTGTCAGGGTCTCACTTAAGCGTCGGCAATGATGAAGCCAAGAATTTTATAATCTCCGGGCTGATCAAAAGCTCTCAAGATACCTTCCTCTCTCTCACATGTTTTTTCTTTTTCCTACAACAAATCCGAACTACAATTCTTTCTCAACATCGTCTGGCATCAGGCTAAAATCCGAATAGGGCAATAAATGACTCCATCCTTAAGCGTCGAAGGATTTCATCAAAGTTTGTCCATCTAACTCCTTTCGGTGTTCTCAATTCTCCTAGAGTGTCCATCTAACTCGTCTTTTCTCTAAAAGATCATATAAATAGTCATCGTTTTGTCAATAATTCATTCTTGAAAATGATGAAAGCAAGCAAGTTGATGTGGATGATTTTTGATGTTGTTCCATGTAAATGCAACATTACAAGAAGAGCAAGTGGGTCGCGAATTCGACCTTGCCTCTAAGGCGTCATTTGTAGGAAACACACGCAAGGTTGGTTTTGTTGGTTGGATGAATGAACCAAACATGCTAGTCCATCGCGTCCATCGCGCGCGACACTTCCCGACATGTAAAATGGACACATTATTTCTTTATCAGGGAAAAAGGTTAACAATCCCTATTCCACAATAGAACCCTAACTTTTTTGGTGTTCTATGTCTAGTTTGAGAAAGCTATCATCTTCGATCTCAACTTTACTTGTAGTAAAAAAATTTCCTTTTATAGTTGTTGACAATCGACAATGAATGTCATATTATCGAATGTGACTAATTTAGGGATATCTAATTCATGTATCTTTTTGACATTTGACAAAAATTTATGATCATGTTAAATTGTTCATAGGGTTGGAAATCAATTAAACGTTCATAAACAAAAATTAATGTACAACATCAATAAAATAAACATACTTGAACACCTTATCAACAAACTAAATAAATAAACTTAAAGTCAAATTTAAACAATTATTGTAATAGCTTAGTTCATTTTAGACTTATTTTGATTTAATTCAATTATCTTATCAAATAAAATTAAGCAACATAAAACTTAACTACTCATGTACCATAATTTAACTGTGGTTAATCTAAATTCTAGATGCCAAGCCATTACCTAAAGTTGTTCTTAATTTAACTTGGATTTTGGTAATATAATTGAAGGTAGGAATATTATCACTAAGTTAAAATTAATATATTAATCATTGTGTAGTCACTAGATTGAGATATTTAAAATTCTTTATTTTCTTAATGAGGTTATTGACAAGGAAAGATTCAATAGACCGACTAAACGATTATTTCTTTCTCATTATGATCTTTTCGTGTCTAGTGTTAGGTTTTAGAGATTTATAAACTTATCTCTCGTGAAACTTTTTAACTTTTGTTCTTTAGAGTTTAATAATTCATCGCATTTGAGAACTTAGAATCCTTGAGCATTAAACTCTACCTTTTTTTTCTACATTTATTCTTCTTCGTCTCATCTAATTCTCAACTTAGGGCATTAATTTTTTTCCTCTTCGATGAGTCAGTTTTTTTTCCGTCAACCATTCAATTGTGGCAAAAAGGCGAAACGCTCGCCCCCAGCGCCCCCGCCAGTCCCTCCCAGGACCAACACGGAGGAGGTAAATCACGAGTTCAAATAGCTTGTTTCATTGAAACATGAGATCAAACCCTAGATTATACTAGATCTCTTATTCTGCTCTCGCCTTCGTGCATAGCATGGTTGATGTGGCGGAGACGACAAGAGCCACATGGCAGGCCTAGAACTCGATCAATTTGATTCACAGTAGAGCTCGGATCAAATCAATCGAACTTAAGACCAAGCTCGGATTATGCCCACGGATTGAAAGGTGAAGCCACGTAACTAAGCACGACGGGAGACGCAGCCAAAGGGGCGAGCCAGTAGGGGAAATGTTGTCCACACATTCTGAGGACGTAGGTAGACGCACGAGAATTGGTGTGGACACGTTTCAAGGATGTGGACCGACACGCGAGAAGTGCGTGGAGTGCCTGGTAAGGACTCCCCCACTTTCCCAAGCTGATATAAAAAGGTGTCCGTACACACGAGCGCATATATGCGCACAGTATATTTTTTTTACTTGTTTATTTTTTTTTCATCTTCTTCCTCTCTCTTTTTGTCAGGGTCTAACTTAAGCGTCGGCAATGGTGAAGCCAAGAATTTTATAATCTCCGAGCTGATCAAAAGCTCTCTCACATGTTTTTTCTTTACAAATCCAAACGGTAACTCTTTCTCAACATCGTCAGGCACCAGGCTAAAGCCCGAGTAGAACAATAAATGACTCCATCCTTAAGCGTCGAAGGATTTTATCAAAGTTTGTCCATCTAACTCCTTTCAGTATTCTCAATTCTCCTAGAGTGTTCGTCATGGCCGGAGACCTTTGTTAGAGTTGAATGTGTTCTCGTTGGGTGGGTCCCAAAGCCTTTTCGTTACATGATTTGTCGGGAGTTGACACGATAACAGTTGACTCAATAGAAGCGAACCTGATTGGATTCGACCTGACTTATATCTGACCTATCAGAAGTGCTCTGCTTCAATCCGCCAAGGAGTCAGTCGGCCCATCCTGATCTCAACGGGATCAATGGCCATTTTCGATGGTTGAAAATGTAAAGAATAAGATATTGACACGTCATTTGCTTTTACTATATTATATTCCATGAATATTATATTGTGGCATGCAAGCCCTAAATTATCTCCAAAAGCTAGCCATGACGTGACCTTGACCCATTCCCTCTCTTCTCTTTCACGCTCTCCCCCTGCCAGCATAAATACCCCTCCCTGCCATGGCGAAGCTTCCCACGACCCAACCAACGCCATGGCTCCCGGGATGCTCCCCTGCGGCGGCGGCGGCGGCGGCGACTGCGGAGGCTGGTGGCGGCGCGGCAGAGTGGTGGCGATGATGCTCGCCATCGACGCCGCCTTCGCCGTGATGAACATCATGATCAAGAAGGCGCTCGACGCCGGCACCGACCGGCTCGCCCTCATCACCTTCCGCCAGCTCGTGGCCGCCGTCGTCCTGCTGCCCGTCGCCCACTTCCGCGAGAGGTTCGCATGCCCTTCAAACCGCAAGAATTATTTCTAGTTTGAATTTAATTAATTATACAAAAATAAAAATAAAAATTAACTGCCAACGCAATGCATCATCTGATATTGTCGTCGTCGTCTGATCAGGAAGATGAGACCGAAGCTGACGAAGAGCATCTGCCTGCATCTCTTCTTCAGCGCAGCGCTCGGGCAAGTAGCGGGGACTGCTGTTCGAGGGGAATTTTACCTTTTTCCCCCTCTTTTTTTTATCTATTTGTTGTTTTACCCTTAAGCATCATAAAAGAAAAAACATGTATTTTTTATTTGTATGGTTTTGGCTAAAGAAAATTAACAAAATATCTATTTTAATTCTAGAGATATTTTTACTAGTGAAATAAAAATATCTATTTTATTTGTTTCAATATCAATATTAATGAAAAAGGTAATTAATTAGCAAAATACTGCTAATAATTTAATGCTATTTTCATTATTTGACTATCAAAATATCCGATTTAAAGATCTACTTTATCCTTCTAAATCATCAGTGAATTAGTTACTATCAATGAAATTTTAAACGAGCATTTTGAAAATTTATTAAACTTTTTTTAAAAAAAAATGTTTTATAAAGTATGAGTCAAAATATAATATTTTAAACTACAAGGGGGGAAATGGAAAAGCAGGTAAAGAGGGCAAAATGAAAATTTCATCCGAAGCTTGCGCAGCGAAATCTGATTCGTGATATTGTCGTTGCATTTGTGTTGCAGAGCTGCCCTGACGCAGTACCTCTTCCTCGTCGGATTGCAGTACACGTCGGCAACCTTCGCCTGCGCCTTCGCCAACATCCTCCCCGTCCTCACCTTCCTCATGGCCTTGCTCTTCCGGCATGGATCCATCTCTCATTTCTGTTGTCGTTGTTGCTGCTGCTGCTGCTCTGTTTTTGGATTTTGTTGATTTGATTTATCTGTTGCAGGTTGGAGACTCTGAATCTGAAGCAGGCAGCAGGGATCTTGAAGGCGGTCGGCTCAGTCGTGTGCGTCGCCGGCGCGTTGGTCCTCTCGCTGTACAAAGGCGAGGCCTTGACTGCCGCCGGCGGGAACAACAGCAGCGCCGGCGCCGGCCCGTCCTACAGCTCGAGGCAGCGCGCGACGGCGACCTGCACGCTGTTCGCTGCGTGCCTCTGCTACGCCTCGTGGTTCCTGGTCCAGTCCAAGGTGGGGCAGAAGTACCCCGCGATCTACTCCGGTGCCGCCCTTACCTTCCTCATCAGCTTCCTCCAGGCGGCGGCGCTCAGCCTCGCCCTCCAGCGCAGCCTCTCCGTGTGGCTCCTCAAGTCCAAACTAGCCATCGCGACGGTGCTGTACTCAGTAAGCAACAGCCAGCTAGCTACCTCCACTGCAACTCCAATCGATCGCTATCTCCATTAATTTTCTACACATCGCAGGGGGTGGTGGGATCCGGCGTAGGGTTCTTGGCCATGTCCTGGTGCGTGGAGCAACGAGGCCCTCTCTTCGCCGCCGCCTTCACTCCTCTCACCCAGATCCTCGTCGCAATCATAGACACATCGCTTCTCCATACGCAGCTTTACTTGGGAAGGTACGTATACTAATCAAACACATGCAACTCTAATCAAGCTTACTGATCCCTTCATCTCTTTGGAAAATGAAGCGTTTTGGGGTCTGCTCTGGTGATCGCTGGACTTTATTTCCTCCTGTGGGGGAAGAGCAAGGACGGCGATCAGACGCACAAGTGTGAAGCCAAATCAAAGGAGAGCAATGAAGAGGAGAACAAGCAGCAGCAGCAGCAGCAAACAGTGTGATTCAGTGAGCAAGTGTATCATTTGAACTGCAATTTGTAGAGGCTCTTTGTTTAATGTAATGTTCTAGCCAATCACTTTGCATATTCTTTTGAATTGCAGAGGTTTAATTAGTTAACAAGTTCTTAGACAACATTTTAAGATTATATAAAGAAAATAATAATAATTCTATTGTGGAGAAATTGAGGTAAGTTGGTTTTTGGAAGTTTGTCATTTGCAACAGATAAAGTTTGAAAATTGTTATTAGTACTCAACTTCAATTATTTTGACAAATATGGATGAGATGTACATATACATCAATTCAAACACTCCAAGACTATCATTTGCTTGAGGCTCAACTCCCCTCATTCTTTCCTTTCCTTCCCAACCTCTCTAATCCCAAATTCAGTCATGGCGAGTGAGAATCGAGCTTTGGAGAACATAATGCTTCCGCTAGGCATGGTCGCGGTTCAACTCTTCACCATGGGAATGCTCTTGCTCTCCAAAGTCGTCTTGTCAAGCGGCACGACAACCGTTTTCAGTCTCCTTTGCTATCGCAATGCGGTAGGGGCTCTCTTCATGGCGCCTTTCGCTATCTTTCTCGAGAGGTTTGTGCATCGCTGAATGCTCTACCATGCTCTCATTTTTCCTTCTTTTTAGTAGGCTTTTAACTAGTGAATGCTCATTAGGAACAATAGCAAAAAGTAGCTTTATATGATGACAAATTTTTCAGCAAATAAAGTGCTGAAATCATGCTTCTGAAAACTAGCTTCATAGTCTTGCAAGCAACAAATTGACACACAAGAAAACAAAACAACTTTTCAAGCATTATAAGGGATTCATACACCTGTCTTGGATTTCAATTATTGCAGTAAATAATAGTACACTGTTTGGATAAGACTGACATTAGCAAACAAGCAAGAACATCATCTCTATTTGATCATTACACTGTTCTTAGTGGTTTTTCCTTTCTTACAGGGAGATGAAGAATAAATTGACCTGCTCAGCTTTCTTCTGGATCTTCATCAATGCATTGTTTGGGTATGTACTGTTGACTTTATCCTCTCCAATCTGATAACTATTCTTAATTAATTGATGTTTGACTCAGGGTGGTGATGGCAATGGGGTTGTACTACTATGCTTTACAATACACAAGTGCTTCATATGCAGTGAATTACTTGAACTTAATCCCAATTGTCACCTTCCTCATAGCAGTCATCATTGGGTAATTGTTAAAATTATCTAATTTTTTGAGGTTTTAGATAGTTTAAATCATGTTTATTTACTCATTGTTTTGTATTTCAGATTTGAGAGATTAGAGTTAAACACTAAAGCAGGGAAAATGAAGGTTCTGGGCACTTTGTTATCAGTAGGTGGAGCTATGGTGGTTAGTTTATACAAAGGTAAAGCTTTCCACATAGGGGCCTTTCACCTTCACAGAATTGAGAGCAAGGCTAAGGCAGTCGCGGAGCGAAATGTTTTTCGCGGTAGTCTCTTGCTGATAGGGAGCAACTTTAGCTTCGCATTTTGGTTTATCGTGCAGGTAGCAATCAAACAACATTTATCAAATTCACAATTGAGCTAGAAGGATTAGTTTAGCCCCCCATCACCCATGATTTCATTCTCTTGGTGTAGGTTAAAGTCTTCAAAGTGTTTCCTTCAAAGTACTGGACTACAATGCTGACTTGCTTGTTTGGAAGCCTCATGGCAATGCTCATTGGAGTAGCTCTTGACAGAGATTTAAGGCCATGGAAGTTAGATTTCAACTTAAATTTATTAACCATCTTTTACTCAGTGAGTTTTTTTTTAACATGTGACGATTAGATTACACGGCAACAACTTTACCGTTGCACCAAGGCTCCTCTTCAATTTTGTTTTATGCTGATCGCTAATATTTTGTAGGGTATTCTGAATTCTGGATGCACATATTGCTTGATCTCATGGGCAGTGTCAAGAAGAGGTCCAACATATCCTTCAGTCTTCAATCCATTGTCAGTCATTTTTACAGTCATTGCTGAATCAATGTTTATGGGTGAAGAAGTCACAGTTGGAAGGTATTTAAAGACTTAATTGTTCCTTTTTTTTTTAGTTAAGTTAATTAGGTGAAAATGTTTTCTATCTAAATGACTTTTTTGTTTTTTGTTTTTTGTATGTTGAAGTTTGGTGGGTGCAATTTTGATAATTGGAGGAGTTTATGCATTTCTTTGGGGAGGAACAAAAGGGCATTCTGCACTGAAGATCAGCAGTCTTCAAGATGAACAACAGCTTGAAGATGGGCTTCCAGCTTAGTCTTATTGATTGCTGCACTCACCCCTTCAAATTGATTTAGAAAGCAAAAAAGCAAAAACAAAAGCAAAAAGCAAAAAGCAAAAAGCAAAAGTATTTTCGACATGATCAGTGTGTTATAATCACACTTTTGACTTTGTTTTAAGATTGTTTTTTCTGGCTGCATCATGGTTGTGTGTTTTAATTTTGAGAGGTGATTTTAGTTTATATTATAGTAGTTCATTCATTTATAAGCTATGTTTATCCCTTATTTTAGTTTATTTCAGTTATAATTTTAAACTAATTTTGAATAAAATATTTTTTAATTTAGTAATGCACCTTTTAAAATTTAATTTTCATTTCATTGCTATTTAGAATAATACATCTCTCTTTATTCTACTTTAATAATTTTTTATAGTCACTAACACGACTTAAAGCGTATGAACGAAGATTTCTTTTGATTAGTTTAAACTATGCAACAAATGAGTTAAAAAATATATATAATTCTCTCTATGAAAAAAATAATTTATAATGTGACTTTAAACAAATTTTAAACAAAAATTGCTTAATAATTATTTTTTAGTAATATTAATTATTTAAAACATAAAAAAGAGATTAATTATAAACTTATTTATTATAATTTATATGCTATTATATTGTAAATTTATAACATTTTATAGTTACCCATATCAATTATTAAAATGTAAAACGGATTAGCTAGGTTTTATAAAATTTAAATTTTAATGAGTCGAACTTAACTTAAACTTTTCTCTTATATAATTTATCTTTTTTTTCAATATTTTTCATCTCGAGATATATATATTGAGTCATTAAGTTAAATAGCTAACTTAACTTCCCCGAGACCCGGACAGAGCCGTACTTATGTTCGATAGAGCTGAAGCGAATAATAAAAAGTGAGTCTTTTGTTGCGATAAATAACTATAAAATTAAGTTTGAAAAATAATAAATACATTAAATACATAAATAAACTAGAAATAATATATTACATCAATAAAAAGTTAATAAATATTTGAAATAATTATATAAATACTACTCGTCTAGCTATTTTAGAGAAAAAAATATTTATCAAATTTATATAATTCAATTGTCGGACTATTTCTTTCTCAATCGTCAGCATTGCTAGCCCATTTAGTATATCCTATGACATTATTGATCGAAGATAATTCTTGATTAACTTCAACTTCAAGAAACTTTTTTTTGCCGATGCAACTATTACTGATATGATTAACAAAATCTTATAGGCAATGTAAGTATTTAAGAATAAATCATTCAGTTTTATCAAATATTATAGCATATCAATTACTTTTTTTTATTTATTAAACAACATCTCATGACCATCAACTTCGAGCATGACTCATCATCATTAATGTCTGAACGTCGTGACTCAAAAATTATTGAAGCTCAATACAAGACTTCATCAAGCTAGTTAAAGGCTCACTCTTTAACTTCTCCAAATTTAATAAAAATTAAAAAATCTCTTGATATTGTTTAAATTGTTCAAATCAAACTTGAAGAAAAGATCAAGCTTGATCAATTATAAATAGCAAGTATTTAACTCTAAAAGATTCTTTACCTAATTGTGTCACATCATCATTGTCATTTTCATCAAATTATTTATTTTTTCGAATGATGCATTTTTCTCAAAATTTAAGTTCAATCCTCATTTTACTTGTCATTTGTATAGCTTCATTCATGGCACTAGCAAACTCCTTTTCTCTAAACTCATTAAGAAATTGATCAAATTTTTGTAAGAGGTTGATTGCAATATCAATAACCAAATCTTTAGATTGAATAAACTTACTCACAGTATTTATTGCTCGTAACAAGTTATACCAGATTATCATTCCAAGCAAGAACTCAAAACTCTCAAGATCATAAAGGGCTAAGCTCTCATCATCACTCTTTATTTTAGAATCTCCAGGAACTTCCGTCAAGTCAAATAAAACATCTCTTATATGTAATTTTTTTTCTTTTATGGCTTTTACACTTTCAATATTACTTTTCCAATGGGTATGTGACAATGACTTAATGATCAAACCATGCACCTTATCTATAAAAAAATTTCATCTCTTTATAGAGGAAGAAAACAATGTGCAGATGCGTTGGATCACTTCAAAGAAGGACTTGACTTTAGGACAACATTCCACCATATCAACTAAGACCAAATTAAGACTATGACAATCCAATAGTGTGTAAAAAACTCTAGGATTTATTTCAAGCAATCCTTTTTGTACACCTATTAAATATAGCAAAAAAATAATAATAAATAATATGCGCGGGCCGAAGAATAAGTTTAAAAGAATTTTTGAATTTTTTTTTTTTAAATCGAAGATTTAATCAGAGCTATTTGGAGGAATTCACGGGGATATAAATAATAGGCTTTTGGGAGCCAGTTTGGAATATTGATTTTATTGGGAGTTGATTAAAGTTATTAAGCTCTAAGTTAGAATTAATTGACCTAAGTTAAGATTTAATTAATCTAAGTTATATTATTATTAAACCTAAGTATATAAATTATACCTAAGTTAATTCCTCTCCTCCCACCGATTCTTCTCCTCGCCCAATCGACTCCCCTTCTCCACCGAGCGGCCATCGCCAGGCCTTTCCCCTGCCACCGGCCATCGCCGGCTAGATGCGACCACAGCCCACAGCCGAGAGCCAAGCTTGAGTCCTTTCTCTCTCACGAACGACCATCGACCGACGTTACTATCATTCTGCCTAGCTAATCACCGTCGACCCCTTCAACGGTGCCAAGCTTTGTTCAGCCACTGTCGGTTGTGGTCAGGTCGTGACTAGAGAGTCAAGGTCTCAAGTTTTCTCCCCGAACGGTCCATAGCCATTGCCGCCCTCATTTCGGCCCGAGCACAGGGTGTCAGCTCTTCCTCCTCTCCGACCACCAATCAGCAACCACCACCCATCGCCGGTGTTCCCCTCAGATCCGACCACCATTGGTCACCAGCCAACATTCACTGGCAAGCAAACCTATCTGCCAACTCTGATTTGCTCTCAGCTTCTTCTGTATCGACTGCCAACCAAAATTACTTTTGCTCCGACCACCTCTCCACCTCACCTCCGACCAGCCCTACCTCTGACCATCAACCCAGATCCGGTCCTCCATCAACAGCGAGGTGAGAATAGGTTAGGGTTCTAATTTTGGTTGTAGATGTGATTGTAATGTGGTTTGGATCCCCATTTCTGTCCAGGGAATGGTTGTTGATGTTCCGGTCATTGAAGCCACAGTTGGCAGCCCAAACTCCCCACCTCCGGCCATCATTTCAGGTATGAGAGAGTGGTATCTTTGGTTTGATTTGTGTGGTTGGAGTTTTGGTTTAAGCAACACCTGTAGCAATGAGGCATGAGTCAGTTATCATGTAATTAGAAGCATGTGTTAATCGTAGGGGTTAATTCAAATGTTTTCATGGATATACCTTGTAATTGGATGGCTTGTTTGAATTAAAAAGGAGGTATGATGTGTTGATGAATTTAGTATATGTGTTGTTTGGATTGTTGGTCAATTCTTTGATATTGGGATTGATTCATGTGGATGGGTAATCGGTTTGAATGAAGGATTTGTTGTAGTGATATGGTTGTGACCATGTTGATGGATTGTAGTTTGGTTTGTTTGTGTAGACGGATTGTGTAGATTTTGGTCATCTTGAGAATACATGTATGTAGATATGTTGTAATTGAATTGGGGTATAATATGTTCATATTCGTGTAGATGTGTTATTAATTGATTGGATGTTAGGTTGATGTAGCTAAATACATGATTTGTAATAAATGGATTGGTGAATATGGCTTGGTTAGTTATGGTGTGTTTTGATTAGGGTTCAAAGGAATTATGTATTCGTTTGGGGTGAAGAGAAATTGTTCATGCTAGAATATATGCTTGAATTTGAAATATGTGGATGTGGATTGTGTGTTTGAATTAAAAGGAGGAAGATGAAATGTAGATGAGGTTGTTATGTTGTGTGTATTGTTGAATTTAGCATTGGTATAGTTGGTTGTGCTTGTTTAGTTACATCTTGAGATTTATGGATGTAACGATACCATCTTGGTTAGGGTTATGAGATTGAAAGAACTCTTGTTCATAAGCCTTGTAACAAGCTATGGATGTGGTTGGGTTGAACCAATTAGGGTTTCCTAATCGATTTAGGATGTGTTTTAGTTATTGGTTTCGTTGTAGTACATGATTATAATTTACGTCCTTTGATACAGGACGTTGATTCGGGACAAGTGCTTGGATGTGAGGACTTTCGAGACAACCTACTTTAGAGGTGGGTACTTCTATCCTTGTCTCTTTTAGAACTTTGAACTTGGTGCAGGAATATAAAACTTTGATAGGTAGTCTTGTTACCTTATATTTATTCATGTTTTTTCTGACGTTGATACTTACATGCTTGCTCTTATTATAGTCTATTATTATCCATGCAGTCTCGTTCTGTTAATTATCTATAATTGATAGTGGTACACATGTGTAGGATGTGTATCATAGTTGGGTGCATGCGTATATGGTATGCATCGTCACACGTGTATGGTGTGTTTCATAGGTGTCCACCCTATGTGAGTTTATGACACTATGTTATGGTATTTACCTATATGTGATGCTCATTTCATTTATGTGTGATGCTCATTTAATTTTGCACTCCGTACCATTGCATGCTGACGACCATTATCTCCCTTGTGGTCGAGAGAGTCTTTAGTCATATTCCTGCAAATTCGGCCACTTAAGTAGTGATAGCTGGAGTGGAGCAATTTATCCTATCCTGTCATTCGACCACTTAGGTAGTGGTAGCTGGAGCATTGTGCAGACAGAGACCTTTTATTTGTAGCTAGATAGCTACCCTGCATCTTGACCACTCGGCCACTCAGAGTAGTGGTAGCTGGATTGCGATCAGTGTCACCGTCCCGCCCCTCTCGGCCACACAGATGTCGTGGTAGCTGGAGAGGTACGTCGGAGTGACCATGTTTTGCATATGCATTTGATGTGTGCTGCAGATGCATTTAATTTCTGTTGCACTTGCATGTGCTGATTATGCATTTTGATGGACATATATATATATATGTGTGTGTGTGCAGTTGACTCACTTGTGTCTGAGTTAGCACCCATGTGTTGGAGTTCGATTATTATACCTACCATATGACTGTGTTAGAATAGTAGACTTGTGTTGTTATGTTGTATAAGAAGATTGGACCATGCTTTTGCTGAGTTGTTATTATGAATGGCACATGATTATATATATATTCTAGAGCACTTTTTACGAGACTGTATGTTTTCCTTGTTACCTTTGTTGTTATTATCATGCACTATCTTTCTATACCCGCTGAGTATTCTTTTATACTCACCACCCCTGCTTCTATTGTTGTTTTCCTTGTTAGCAAGATTACGAGTCGGTTGGAGGATATCTGCCCACGCCGTTCCTCTGACATCGAGTTTCCAATGTATTCCTATTTTATAATGATTTGTTTTAGCTTCCGCGTTTGAGTAATATTCATGTAATGTATTAAATAAATTTGCATTCAGATTTCAGATTTGTTTATTATCATGTCTTGGAGTCGTAAGTCGAGCCGGCTCGAAAATTGTATGTTTTTGGATTTCTGGTCGTGTAGACCATTGTTACTGCTTATTGTACTTATCTATTACACCGCGTGGTTGTGCATTACCCGGGTAGGGTATTTTTGTCATTTAATACAATGCGTGGATGTGAATACCTGTGTGGGGTATATT
>JBBUKS010000029.1:12280635-12310565 GCA_038050645.1 Hedychium gardnerianum
GTTATTTCTAATAAAATATTTGTTAAATCACCTGATTGACTTTGAATTAATGTCCCCTTTCTTTATTTCATTTTTTTCTTCTGGACTCTAGACAGATATTTAGAAGATATTTTAAAAAATAATAATTCCTGTATAAATTCATACAAATAGAACAATAATTAAATCAAAATGATATTTGAAAGTCATTTCCTTAATTATAAAACATAAATTGATTTGATCTAGAGAACTCGATCTATTATCATAAAACACGCATTCTTATTTTAACAAAAAAAAATTATATCTTTTTGAGTTTTCATCGTGCAACACACACTTATATATAAAGAAAGAAATAGAGAAAATATTATTCTACTTATTTTATATCATTTACCCGTGTACATCATATATTATTTTTATTTAACTTAAATATAATAATCTAAATCTTAAATTCTAAATCCTAAACCTTAAGTTTTAAAAAATAAAATAAAATACACTTGATATACATGAGCAGCATAAGGTGAGAGTCATAACAAAATATATATATTGTCTACGTATACTAGATAATTAGCATTTGGTAAAAACAAAAAATTAAATAAATAATTTTTTTAAATTTGAATATTTTTTATTAAGATATGACGATAAACTTATCTTCAATCCTAATTTTTGAAAATTAGGATTATATTCAAATTTAGGGGTTTTCAAATTTATACCTAAGTTCATGAAATTCCAACTCTTACACAAAATTTACAAAATTTACTAGCATCTAATTCAAAAATTGAATCAAAATCAAACAACAATTGGGTTGGATTTTACCCACTTCGAATTCAATCGTATGTGGCTAAAATTGAAGCCCAAGGAGAAGAACAGTTTCACCGGTGGTTGCCGATAGGAGAGGAGTTAGCTGGCAACGATGATGTGCAAGCAGTATGGGAAGGATGACGATTAGGGACTGAACTAAATATTTACCTAGAGACTAATTGATGACTAATGTGTGTGTGAGTATAAATATATGCTTTTTTTTAGGGAGGGCTTTCTTAAGCTCATGTGAATTTTGGATCATTACTTTCTTAAGTCAAGTTTTTGTCTTATCTATGTACTGTTCGGACTAGTAAATTAATTTTTATGATTTATTTCTTTCGTGTTGGTCTTGAGACGGACTGACGGAGGTATTGGGATGAGAGTTTCGTCTTTTGCTATCATAATTAAAAAAAAAATTAAGTTCCTATAGGATGGATTGATGATTAGTACATAGAGTGTTATCATCATGAGATTTGAGGATTAAATCCTGGTTAGTAGTCAGGTTCTTGTCTTCTCTCATATATTAGTCACTGTTTGGGCTAACTAAACTAGCTCCCGTGATCTATTTTATTCATGTTAATCCTAAGATAAACTGACAGGAGCGCTGAAACAAATATTTTGCCTTTTATCACCATAATTAAAAAAAAATCTTTTTTTATACTAAGTCTTAATTCTGATTCTGAAATTATAGTACAATAATAAATAATTTAAATTTCATTCAAAATATATTATATTTAAGAGTTTAAAAAATTTATGATACTAAAAATTAATTTATATTTTTTAATCTATCTTAATAATCAAATGAATAATAAATAATTAACCAAATTATAAAAATTGAATACATGCATTACCAACATTCTTCCGACTTCTCCGGACTCCGCCGGGTCCAGAATATTATAGCCGACTGGACGGCTGAGATTGCACCATCAGTATAATGGCGAGGAGGGAAGGGTGCTACGTATCGTATGCCGTCCGAACTCGATCGGACGGTTCCAATCGTCCATTTATAATGCCTCGTCCAACCCCTTTCTGCTCTTTTTCCCTCCCTGTTCTTCCCTTCTTCGCCTTTGCGCCGCCTTGCTTTCCCCAGCAGTTCTCTCTAATCCAAATGCTCCTGAATTTCTAAGAATTAATATTTTTTTCTCCTGTTATACTTCTTGGATTCGATCCTTCGCCTGCGGCGATTAGGAAAGGGAATAACTTTGATCTTTATTTTTTTTCTTGATTGTGTTCGGAATCAGCTCTCCGGTTTTAGTTTACGATTCAATATGGAATAACTGTTTCCATCAATTTCGTGTTTTGGTAAGAAAAAATTGCGATTGACTCTGTTTAAGATCGATCCAATGAGGTGAATCTCATAAAGGTGGGATTTTTGTGTAGGATTTCATCATTCTTGCTTATTTTGAGGGTCCTGGATCGACCTTTTTTTTTTGCACCTTTGACGATCCAGCACTTTCTGCGGAATTCTTGGAGCTGGGGTTTTGGAGATGGCGATGTGGAGCCCCGTGAAGATGGCGCCTGTAGCCCCTTCGAGTGGGAGCTTGGACGACGATTACGAGAGGGGCATCGAGGCTTTGCGTTGGGAACAGCAGCAGAGTAGAAACTTGTTTGATCTCGATCCGGATGAGCTCAATATTTGCCGGAGCGGCAGTGCGCCGCCCACTATCAATGAATCAATAAACGCCCTCAGGAGCCTTTACGGGCCTTCTGGCCTTACCGAGCCTCCTGGTTTCCACCGTGGTGACTCTGCGACTACCCCCTCGGAAGAGGAGATGAGGTCACACCCGGCCTACTTGGCTTACTACTATTCCTATGCGAAATCAAATCCGAGATTGCCTCCCCCGGCGATATCAAAGGAGGATTGGCGGTCAAGACAGAGGCTTCATTCGGGGGCGTCCTTGTTTGGAGGAATTGGTGATCATCGTGGTAGAAAAGAATTTGCAGAGACTGAAGTTGGCGGTAGCTCCCCCTTTTCACCACAGCCAGGCTTTCCAAAGCACAATGGACAAGTGGAGATGCCGAAGCCCAATGGATTATTGCAGCCAAAGAATCACTACAATAGGGAGTCGGGAGAGTGGATCGATCTGAATACTGATGGTCTTATAGGTTTGCAGGATGTTGGACTCGGCGCAAGAAGGAAAAGTTTTGCAGATGTGATACAGGTAACTGGACTTCTCTGAACCCATTCTTCCACTGTTAATTTCACATTTGTTCAATTTGTCATCCATCCGGCATATTCAGCAAGAACCTGTTCTATAATTGCCACTAATATAAGTAGTTGATTGGATGACTATAGGCATCCATGGTCATGTTTCAGTGACATTGTTAGTTTGTTTGTATTTGTATTGCTTAGACTATTCTCAGTTATATTCGTAACATGATAATTGCCGCAAATCCGAGAAGCTATTACAATTTTTTAAGAAAAGCTTCACATAATAATAAAACACACAGTAATATGGGACTTAGTTTTCCGGATAATCAATAAAGCACAAGCATTATAGTTTGTAGCATGCTCTAGCTCAGGCCACTTTTGTAACATGGGCATCAAGTTCTGGTCTGCAATTATTCAAGATGCATGACCAATCTGCCAGTTTTGTTGTTGTGTCTATAGCAAGGACTATAAATTTTATATGATTAATGATTACCCAAAGAAATGAGTATAAGATTGAGGGAGAAATATAAGAAACTCGTGGCAGTAATCTCTTGAAGTTTTACTTCGCAAGAAGAAAACCAGAGAAAAAAGAGGTTTTTAATAAAACTAAGGATGAGCAACAACAACAACCACGTCTTGTCCCACTAAAACTAAGGATGAGCATATTATACAATTTCATAGAGAACCATTAGAAAAGTAATCCGTGCCAATCTAAGTTTGAATACAAAAAATTCAACTTATCTTAGTTAAAAGAAACAAATACATTAAAGAGAGTAAAAATGATCATAAGAACAAATCCAACTTGTTAAAGTTTAAAATAGATTCTTTTAACAAATTCTTCACAAATGGTAAAGATTTACAAGTACTATGCCATTGTTGTTGTTGTTGTTTGTTTTGTTTTTTTTTGCAATTTTCAAGTGTCTATGCAAAGCATAATGTTTCTGTGAAGTATCAACCTTTGTCTGGGAATACAGTCCATACAAACCAATATGTTAATGAACCAAATGATGGACCCTGAAAAGGTAGTATTGAGAGCTCAACTTCACAATTTATAAACAGCATATATGTGAGTTAAATCGCTAATTGTATCTCACTACATATATTTTCTTTTACAATATAATGTGTTCTATAGATTAAACTTCGAATCTCATGAATTAGGATCTGCCAATTATACTCAAATAGATGAACTGTAACTCTTTTGATATGGCAGTTTTTTTACTTCAAAGACGTAGAATTTTAAAAAACAAGTGTACTAGAACTCAATTATCCCAGCAATTCATTATTCTGTACTTGAAATCTGCAAAAAAATGAAATAAATAAACAAACAAAACAATCAGAGGATAAGATTCTTTAAACAATTAGGTGACTGCTAAAATTGTACTTGAAATCTTCTGTCTACCACTGTCTTACGAGGTGGAAGAATCCAAAAGAATTAGATATATGGTTTAAGGCACACTGTTTTCATTTTCACATTCAAACTTCCCATAACTTCAACAAAGTGTACGGATCTTGATCACTGTCGATAGGATTATGATTGTAGACTACCTCTTCAGAAATTTGTACATAATATGTGCATTCCTAGATATCTTTAATTTTGCAAGTGTTGTTGACTATGTTTGACATACCAAACAAGGCAATATATGGCCATCCCTGATTAAATGACAAGTAATTCTACCATCCTATATCCTAAACTATTATGATACATACCTGTATTGAAAACACTGCTATGAACAAAGATATGTGAAAGTCATCAAAGAAAATGAAACAAGAAAAACTGTTCGCCTTTTCAAACTTGTGACATTCCTTTGGCATCATACTTAATTTATAAATCACATTAACATTCTATGGCATACCAAACTGTGGGTTTTATTGAGTTAACCTTGATTAAATCACTATCCTAAATCAAGATACAACTTTATCAGATGAAATAGACGCTAAAGTCATTAAATATATTAGATAAACTGTGAAAATATTCACATGTTCAAGTATGTACATCCCTGTGACATTGTTTCATACGAAACAAGAGTGAAAAAGAACTTTCTAGCCTAATTTTTTGCTCATTCATGCATCATCCTAGAAATTTCGTTGTTAGCTGTTTGTGGTTCCATATTGTGGAATGTTTTGCTGAACCTTTTGTGAAGATTTTTTTTTAATGACCAAGAATTTGTTCTTTTGACTTGGAAGGGAAACTATTAGACTGTTACTTGCATATCTAGAGCTTTATTGGTGCATTTCCCCCTATGAGTTCAGCACATCTATTTGACTTCCAGGTACTCCATGGTGTTTTTTCTTGTTTTTTCTTTAATTGATGTATTGTGGAGTTATACATGGAAGCTACCTTGTACTGTGAATCATGTCACATAGGCTATTGATGCAGTAGGAACTTAGCTAATCAGCAGAGTTATTTTTGAGTAATCAAGTATATACGAGTGTCTTTATTCAGTGGCTGCAGTGGATTTATTAGTAATGTATGTGCCATATAGTGGAGTTAGTGGGCTCATAATGTACTACTTTCTGTTAAAAGGTTCCTCATCTAGTTTACCAATTACCTTTTATGGATTTATTTTGTTTGTTCTTTGTCTCTCCTCTCTTCCCTTTGTTAACTCCATCAACCTCTTTTGCATCAGCCAGTAGTCTCCTTCCACAACTATCTTGCTGTAATTATGCTGTTGTCATTCGTTCATCATTTTAATCTTATGCCCTTCCTCCATTTCACTACATGCCTAGATCTGCTAATATACTGCTGTAGTTCCTGTATGACTCGACCACTCTTCTCCCCATCCAACACCAATTATCTTCTAGGTTATGTTGAAAATTCCACTTGTGAACTTTTTTAATTTTGTCTAAGATTCAATAATCAAAATTACAAACAAGTGCTTGAATAGGCACCTAAATTTTCATCTTATTAGTTATTCTTTTTTTTAAAAAAAAATCAATGTACTTCGGGTTATGATTTTTCTTCCTTGTAGCACTTTCATTTCACCTATGCTATGGATGTACGAGCATTGGTTGATGCAGGAATTTAATTCCATACCTTTGCATACTCCTTTTTGTCCAGGAAGAACTCATTCATCCAACTCCTGTTGCTGGACATATTTCACACCCAGTCAGTCGCAATGCATATGAACATGCTGATTCTGGAAGACTCTTTGATGCCATGCTTACAAATCTTGATGAATCAGAAGCTTTAAATGGTCTGCAATTCAGGGCATCTTCACCCAGACTTGTTAGGGCGAGAAGTGTTGGTTCCTCTGGTGAAGCAGCAGAGGAACCTCCTCTTGGCAGAAATACAAATACTAATCCTTTATTGATTCAAAGGTTGCCAAGCCCCTCCCTCCCACCTGTCGGAGTGAGAAATGAGGATGGTGATATACACAATGGCATTAGATCAAGTCACATACGTGGCTTTGCATCTACAATTGACAATTCCGATGATATTGCTGCAGCTATTTTGAATTTGAACCTGTCTACGCACAACCAAGCAGTTTCTGGTCACCGGCTATACAAATCAGGTTCTGCCACATTAATAAATCCACTAGATCGACTTATTGGACAAAATGGTATGTCTAATTAATCTGGTACAACTGCAGTTTTGAATTTGTCAGAGCTAGCATCCAATGATATAGATGATAATCAACTTATCAGTGATTTCCCATTGCTAAGACCAGTTAATTGATTAATAGTCAACATAGTTTTCGATAAGCTCTTGATTTTGTCAAATTGAAGTCAATAACATGCTGGAAATCATGGAGTACCTAACATTAATAAGCTTGACATCTTCTCCTATTATTTATTCATTTTTACCCACTCAAATAGTATATTTAATCTGTTCTTAACCATATGTATATAACAAATATGCAAATAATTTTTTTTATAAGATATTCCATTCACATATTCATATGCGTGCATCAAATAGTTTCATAGTTCCCCTTCTTCCTCCCCCTTGCTCCTATGGGTTATCCTAATGCATTGGCATTACTGACATGGTGCAGAAGGGCAACCTACTACAATCCATAACCAGTTGAAATCTGGTTATCATCGACAATCCATGGAGTCAGTGGGAGGGCCCTATTCATTGGACAATGCAGATCCAGTGCATGCTGCTGGCATCTTGAGCCCTTCTTTGGGAGGAAAATTTCTTGGTCCATTACACGTGGATTTGCCTGAGTACCAGAATGCATATCTGGGAAGTGTGCTTACGAATCAGAACGGCAGATATGGTGTACCTCACCTCGGCAAGTTTAATGGTTTAGATAATAGTTTATATGGAAATCATGGTTTTGGTATGGGCATGCCATATCCAGCAAGTAAAATATCATCTGCCACCCACACTCTCTTGAACTCTATAAGTCCAATTAGACAAAATGGGCGCTTATGCCAAATGCTGTCCACAGCTCGAAGTCAAACAGGAGCATCCAACGTTTCATGGTTCCCAGAGAACAGTGCAGTTGGAGAAGGTTATTCTTCGTCTTCATTACTAGAATTCAAGAGCAACAAAACCAGATTATTTGAACTTTCAGATATAGTTGGTCATGCTGTGGAGTTCAGGTGCTCTTTCCTAGTTTTATGTATGTTCTTTGATGAACAGAGTTGTGATTTGATTGCTAACATTTTGTTTGTGTTTCTAGTAAGGATCACCTTGGAAGTCGTTTCATTCAGCAGAAACTTGAAACTGCCTCAATTGAAGACAAGAACTTGATCTTTCCTGAAATAATCTCTAGCGCGCATACTTTGATGATTGATGTTTTTGGCAATTATGTCATTCAAAAAGTATGTTTTTCTTTTTTCTTATTAACTGTTAATGAAGTGGTTCTCACTTCTATAATTGCTTCTTGCATGGCAGTTCTTTGAACATGGTACCGAAATTCAGAGAAAGCAACTTGCAATTCAGCTGGTTGGTTATGTTTTGCAACTCAGTCTTCAAATGTATGGTTGTAGAGTAATTCAAAAGGTTCGTCTGTACCTTTTTTTCTCTGTTTGTTTTTTGGTTCGATAGTGCTTAGCAATTGGATGACCAAATTGAATTTCCCATTGGTGGATGTTCTCCATTGCCTATGTTCCAACACATAACATGAATATTTCACCTTTCAGACAATGCTATGTCATCTGTAATGAATATTTCTGTACAAAGTGCTATAAGGAAAGTCTCTAATTATTAGGATATGTTGGGAACGCCTTAAATAAAACTTTTGAATTGACAACATTGCTGATAATATAAACTTGCTTGATTGAATTAACTGACCATTCAGTTACTAGACTCCAAATAATATGGACGTTGTTGAAGCACCAAATTTGAACAGACACATGATCGAAGGTGCGAGATTCAATCACAAACATAGCAAATCTACACATGGTCCCAGATTCAATCATAAACTGGAGACTGAATAATATGATAGGCATCTGAAACAAATCTCCTCTAGATTTTGTCAGGTATCCATATTCAACGTTCATGTAAGTTTAGTCGATGAGTATAGAAATTTTCCACCATGTTTGCAATGAGTGTATTAGAGATGGATCAAATAATGCGCATAACCATATTTCTGGTTATGAGGATATCAATAATCAGGTTTTGCCAAATGTAACAATTACTCTTAATCATTATGCACCTTACAATGGTCAGTCTTGTCTCCAAAAAAAAAAAATCATTCACTCTTTCTGATTCATCAATAATTAAGGGAAGGTTTGAGTTAATAATATGGTTCCCCTCTTGTGCATCTGCAAAAACCTAGGAAGTTTTGCTTATAGTATTTGAGGCAAAGTAGAATGCCCATAAAGGTAGCAAGTTACATATACGAGAGGTCATGGATATACTTAACCATCATGAGCCAGCCGGCTAGCTGCTTGTCAATTGTATAAGCTAAAGCTGGGAAGAAATACAGTTTGTTGTTTCCTTTGCTCAAATTGTTCTCATACATTTGTGTTATTTTGCAGGCTCTGGAAGTAGTTGATATAGAGCAGAAGGCTCAAATGGTGCTAGAGCTTAATGGACATGTAATGAAATGTGTTCGTGATCAGAATGGAAACCACGTAATCCAGAAATGCATCGAATGTATTCCTCAAGAAAATATTCAATTTATCATAGAAGCCTTCTTCGGTCATGTTGTGGCACTTTCCACTCACCCATATGGTTGTCGGGTAATTCAGGTATGAACTGCTCAGACAACTGCATCTGGAATCATTTGTCCAAACTGCAATCTAGCACGCCAACTTATGACTTCATTTTGATGCTCGCAGAGGGTATTAGAACACTGCAATGATCAAGAAGTTCAGAGTATTATGATGGAGGAGATCATGGAATCTGTCTGTAATTTGGCACAAGACCAGTATGGCAATTATGTTATTCAAGTAGGTTATCATACGTTTCTAGCACTATCAACTCTTTTTCTTGTGTTTTTCTCGACGTGCTCTCAGGCATAAACTAGACATCCTATATTCTAACGGCACGTTAGCATATGCATTTGCCATGACTACTGACCCTACTGATTTATTTGTCAATAGCATGTTCTGCAATATGGTAAACCAAAAGAGCGAACGGATATAATCAGCAAGCTTGCTGGACAGATAGTTAAGATGAGCCAGCAAAAATATGCTTCCAATGTCGTCGAAAAGTGTCTGACATTTGGCACCCCCAAGGAACGTCAAATCTTAATAAATGAGATTCTTGGTTCCACCGACGAAAATGAACCTCTTCAGGTACTCACTGATGCAGTTTCTACATTCAACTACTCGAAGAAGTCATACCGCTAAGGATATAATTGTGTAAAGACTAAACCCTGTTGCAATTCTCATTGGCAGGCTATGATGAAGGATCAATTCGGTAACTATGTCGTACAAAAGGTTCTCGAGACAAGCGATGATAAAAATCGCGAACTTATACTCCAACGCATCAAAGTTCATCAGAATGGTTTGAAGAGGTATACATACGGCAAGCACATCGTTGCACGGGTCGAGAAGCTAGTGGCAACAGGAGGTAATTGCTCATGCAATACATCCATCATCTTGATTCTCTGACTGAGCTGATCATTCTCTTTACAGAAAAGCACATCGGAGCACTGTCTTCGTCGTCCTATGCTGCTTAGGAGAGATCTCGATCGAATGGAATCGATGAAATTCTGTACAGTTAACGAGAGTAGTTTCGCCAGCTTTCTAATTTTTCTTTTTTCACTCTAAATAAAAAAACAGGTTGAGCTTGAGGCTTTGTTTGAATGCCAAATTTTCCATACTTAAAAACGTGTATATTTGGGTACTTAGGAAGAGTTCAAAACATGGTGACAGGCTCTGTCTACTAGGGTTTAGATGATTAGGCCATCAAATGTAAAAAAAAAAAAGAAAAAAAGGGCTTTAGAACTCTTGTAATTTTAATTCAGCTATGGCTGTTGAAACATTGCCAAGTTTATTCTTCCTTGGCTAGTGATTCTGTGTGTATTTTTATTGCTTTTTTTCAATAATTTAATTTATAAGGCATTGTTATTAAAATTTGGATAAAAATTAAAAGAGCGCTCTTTTATCAGAGTGGTAAAAAAGTATTTTTTTTATTTATTTTATTTATTATCAAAATAGTATCTCATTTCACCTTATTACATTTATATTTTTAAAAATATTTCTATTTTTAGCATTGTTACCGTAATTATAAGATTATAACTGCTATCAGAAATACTTCATTATGTTATCAGTTTTTTGGAATAACATAATGAAGTATTTCTGATAGCAATTATAATAATTACTAATAGTAACTATTATTTTTTATTATCAGTTTTTTGGAATAACATAAATATATTGATGTCAATCAAAATCTTACATGTGAACTGCTCATGAATCAAAATATATGCGTTTGGACCTTTCGAAAAAAAAAACCTCGCGCTTTGTTGAGTTGGCTACCATTACGTTGATGCTGTCCAAAGCTGCCCAAAACTTCTGCTACCGTGCCAAAGGAACTGTGAATGTTGAGCCACCCTCGTGCCATGTCCCATAGAGATTTGATTACAGGGCAGTCGAAGAAGAGGTGCGTTTCTCTCTCATCGGACCCGTTGGTACAACCCGTTGGTACAACGGACAAGTCTTGCAGTCTATATATAATACAACAGCTTGTCTTTCGTTTGCACTTGCTGTTCGCAAGCTGCCACGTCAAAAATTAATGCTTTGGCATGATATATGACTTCCACACTACTGCTGCCCATGTCTTCTTGGAGCTCTATGGCATGAAGAAGTCGTACACAACCTTCACTCTGCTCCGTAGCTAGGGAACGAACCATCCTTCAAGCTGTTCGGCGGCAGCTTAAGCAGATCCATCCGGCCGAGTGCAGAATTTCTTGCTAGATCTACTGCAGTTTCTTCATTAGGGGCTGTCCGACCCCCTAGCTCGCCACTTCCACAAGTTAGTGTGACGGAGGTATTAATGGTGTACTCGATCATCTGATCCATAGTGAATCCTTTTTCCATTGTATGTTTGGGCCATGAAGCAAGTCTTCTCATTATAGCTTTCATCAATGGTCCATAATTACCAGTTCGGAACTTCTCTGCCGCTATATAGAGGAATGTCAAGATAGTGAAACGGGAACATTCCGCACTAAAATCCGGTGATCTCAAGCAACCGGGCTGCCGTACGACTGGTAACACCTGCCACATATAAGCTTGACTTGCTAAGGTTAGGAAGAAGACCAGCCCATTGTCCGAAGTCCGCCACACAGTCCGCTATCGCTATAATCGTCGTCTCTTCAATCCTTGCAAAGAGGAGTAAGTCATCCGCATAGGCTAGGTGAGTGATTCTCGGACCGGCATACATCAAATGAAAATGATATCCAGGCAGCAATGAGGTCGTTTTGAGTGACCTCGAGAAAACCTCCCTGCTCAATCCAAAGAAAAAAGAAAAAAATGGGTTTTCTTGCCGCAACCTCCGTCTCTTTTGAAGAATTCATAGATAGCTCCATTTAATGTCACCTTGTAAGAAATTGTGGTAATGCAGTCTTCAATCCAACCAACAAACTGATGTGGGAAGTGGAATTGCCGAAGGGAAGCAAGTAGAAAAGTTTAATTCACTGAATCAAATGTCTTTTGGAGATTCACCTTGAGTACACACCTTGGGAAGCTTTTTTCCCGGGCATACTTCCGTAGTAGCTCTTGCGCGAGGTGGATGTTCTCCACATTGGATTGCTCCTCCACATATGCTGCTTGTGCCGGATCTAGCAAACTGCTCATGACTGCTTTCAATCTTCCAGCCAACACCTTCAAGATGATTTTGTAGACGACTATGCAACATGATATCAGACGGTAGTCGCCAACATGATCGGACTTCGGAGCTAACACAATTAGTGTGTGGTTATTATGCTCCAGCAACCTCCCATCGGTGAAGAACTCCTGGACAGTAGTGTAGAAGTCTGTATGCACCGTCGTCCAAGCTGCTTTGAAGAAGTTGGATCCATATCCATCTGGCTTGATGCTCGATCACTCCCAATATCAAATAGGGCCATCCGTATCTCCTCAAAAGTAATCGGAGAAACCAAATTCTGCTACAGGAGTGCTGAGAGGATCGGTCCTTCTGAGATGCTGCTGTCCAGTGACGTGCAAACCACTACAGTGCTCAAAAGTTGTTCAAAATGTTGCACAAACTCCTTCGCAATCTCGCTATAACTTGTGGTCTGCTCCCCTGATGTTCTAGTGATGGCAACGAGTGTATTCCGTTTGTTGTTTCACTTGACCAGGAGAACTTGCTGCATCTGTTACTTTGTCTAAGATACACGTCTTTAATTAGTTTTTTGTTGGTAGAACCGTCTTTTCGCCTTTACAAACCTGTTCACTTCTATCCGGAGCGGTGCATAATTGTCTGGAGGCTCTTCACCATCCAATATGTGCTTGCCTCTAGCTCTCTTGTAGCCAATATTTTTATTACCATTGATCATAATGTTATGTTGTATAGAATAGTAGTTATTATAATTGTATAGTTATAATTATTATGATTCCAACTACTATAACATAAATAATTTTATTTTTATTAATATTATATTATATCAACTACAATATTATAAAATTATAACCGTTACAATCATATTCTTATAGCGATAATAAAATTATAATTATTATAATTATATAATAATTATAGGAGTTATTTATTATAATAAAAAAGATGATTATATTTATCTCAGATGTCTCTCATAGTCAGTCTTAAAATTATATAAAAGAAGATAAATCACGAAGTCTATTTATAAGATCGTTAGATAGTTAAGAGCGAGAGAATTTTTTTTCTCGAGAACATATCCTCGTCGAAAATTAATTTTTATTTTATTATAATAAATTTATCACTCATTATTTAATTGAGCATATGCAAAAATGATAGAAATGAATGTATAATCTTACATGGTGGCAAAAGGCGAAACGCTCGCCTCCAACGCCAACACGGAGGAGGTAAATCACGGGCACTAATCTAGCTAGCCCGAACAATGACTAGTGCATGAGAGAGGATAGGAATCTGACTACTAGTCAGGATTTGATCCCAGACTTCACGGTGATAATATTTCACGCACTAGCCATCAGTCTATTCCGTGGAGATTAATGTATAATCCTACAGTAACTATAACATCATGAAAAAATGAATATTTAAAAATAAAATAGACTCAGACCGGATCAAAATAATTGTTTTGATAACAAATGAAAAGGAGATGTCCGGCGCCTTTTGATTTTTGTCCTTGAAATTTTGCATTTGTGAGAGCAAAATAAAGAATTTAAATTTATAGATGGTGTCGAACTATTCCTATTCTTCTAAACCCGGATCGATCTCAACAATACTAATTAAGAGACATAATAAAAGCACGAAGATTTTGAACTAGCTCCACTTGCACAAGGTCACTTATTTCTTTTTCTTTTTTTGTTCCATGGCACCGAAATCATTTCAGATTCCAAATGGAGTTTTAAACCCAATTAAGAAAACTTAATTTCTTCCTAAACTGCTGGTCCCTCTCGTCCAGCCAGCGAGTAGAGTTGATCGGCGAATTTAATGCCCGACCGTCGCCGGCGAAGCTTTCGCTCCGACGGCTCCGAACGCGCATTAATTCTTCGTCCGCCGAAGTAGATGCCACGTGCTGTGTAATGATTAGTGCAGATCTCGACGGATCCGCAGCCATAGAATCCAACAACCCACGCCGAATCTAACAACGTGGCATCCTCTGCTCCGTTCACGCCTCGCCGACCAAACTAACCACCAATACATGAAAGCACAGTCGCCGAGAGGACGGGGAGGTGACACAGACCGGCTAGCTATAGCAATAATTACTTTTGGCAAAAAAACATTTTTTTAAAAAAATAAAAATAAAATCATAAGGGTAATTTAACCGATAGGTCATTCACTCTAATAATAATATGGAAAAAAAGATGGTCTAAATTTTACAAATTATTTTTTTTAAAAAAAACCTTTAATATTATTATCTTAAAAATATCAACATTATTATAAAAGATATTAGATAATTGTTATAATATACAAAAACACCATATAACTATTACAGTATATATAAATATAAATTATCGAATAATTATTACAACGTTTTAAGATTTATACATCTATTATAATATATTTTGATTAGTTTAAAATTTAAAATTTTATATTTTATATCAAAATACTATTTATTAAATTAATTAAAATTATTTAAATTTCATCAAAATTATTTTAAAATAATGATAAAAATTATTATATAATTATTACAATTCTAAATCCTAAAATCTAAATTCATCTTAAATATATTATAATAATTATTGAATAATTTTTACATATTATAAATAATTTTTACACGATAAATCTAAATAAATAGATACTTAATAGTTTCTGTATATTATAACTGTTGCAACGATATGAATAAAAAGAATATTTTGAGATAAAATTATTAAAAAAGCATTCATTTGATTTTTTTTATTTTTTATTTTTAAATGCCCATTTGATGTTTCTATGTCCCTTTTGACTTTTATCCAATAATAATTTTAAAAGTTAGTTTGAGAGTATCCTTAAGAGAGGGGTATTTCTCATTATTTAATTCCTGAAATACTCCTCTAAATTTTTCATTATAAATCATAAACTTTTCTTTATAAAATGGCACCATCTTAAAATTAATTCTTCATAAAATAGTTTTGAGCTACAAGAATGCTCTTTTTTTTTATCTATATTATTAAAATAATACTCTATCTACTATTTGATTCATAAAATATCTTCTTATGTTTCATCTTAAAGCTACATTATATAAAATAGTATCATCTTTAAAAAAAATTATAAACCATCGTCTTAAGAATAATTTCATTCAATTATATACAACAAACATCATTTTACAGCTATTTAGTATAAAACATACTATTTTATATATAAAAAAAACACTCTAAGATGATTCTATTTTGTATAAAGTATTTTTAATTTTAAAATGAAAATATAAAAGAGTATTTTGGATAGAAAATTATAAATGAAATATTATTTTGATAATTTTTAAAAAGAGAAAGGTACTATCACCTATATATTAAAAATAATTTTCATTAATATCACACCGCTGAGGTAATAAATAAATAAATTGATGAGTCCGCATAAGAAAACGTTGCAGCTTTTTGGTTCACAACTTCGTCGCCTGTTTTTAGGAGGTGATGGTAGTTATTGGCAGACAGCGTTAGTCGTTGGGGAAATTACTTTGGATCTTTTCATAAAATGTAAAATGTTTTTTATTATTATTTCAATGTGAAAACTAATAATTTATTTTCTATTCGAGATAAAAATAATAATTATTAATAAATTTAAATAGGAACCCAATGTCTTTTTTTCTAAATACTTCCCTGTAGTTTCGAATTTTATTTGCCCAGCCTCTCTGGAAAATGTGGAGCGGGCTGTTTCCTCTAATTCGTGTAATTCGATGCGGTAGTCCGCATAAAAATGTAACGACAGTCAACACTCATCCATGGCGAAGCAGCGTAACGTGTGTGGCAGCGTAACGTGTGTGGCGTGACGCCTATAAATGAACTCCACCCCTCCCTCTCCGCCTCTGCGCATTCCGATCCGATCCGTTCCGTCTGAAAGAGAGAAGGATGGGGACGGAGAAGGGGATCTCGGATCGGCCTCTCCTCCTCGACGACGCGGAGGCGGGGGCTCCGGCGGACTACCCCGCGGTGCGGACCGCGAGGGAGGCGTGGGCGGTGTTCGCGGAGGAGTCCAGGAAGCTGTGGGCGATCGGCGCCCCTATCGCGCTCAACATCCTCTGTCTCTACGGCTACAACTCCTCCACCCAGATCTTCGTCGGCCACCTCAGCAACCTCGAGCTCTCCGCCGTCGCCATCACCCTCAACGTCCTCACCTCCTTCGCCTTCGGATTCCTCGTACGTCCCCTTCCTCCTTCTTTTCTCCGCTCTTCCCTCCGGTGAAGAAAACCCTAATTCGGCCCTCCGCTTCGGCGAGAGAGCGAGATCGGAGCGTCTGAAGGATTCGCCACGGGAGGCAGGACGGGAAACTCCTATTCCTGGGACGCACAGCTGACGTGGCAATAGCTCAAGAATAATAACATTTATTATGTCCTATAAAATGAATATTTATGATTTTACTATTTTCTTTGTTATTTATCTACTTCGTAGATCCTCTACCCACTTTCCTTTTATTACACCTCGATAATTTAAAATATTTTTACAATATAAAAATAAAATATTTGTTCTTTATCGACAGGACAAAATTATAATTTCAGCGGAAGAAATTTGTTAAAAATATTTTAATAATATTTTTTATTTAAAAATATTTTTTTAAAAAAATAAAATAGCTATTTTATTATGCGTCACTGATGAATATGCACTGCTGGTAGCTCGGCATGGGGAGTGCACTGGAGACGCTGTGTGGGCAGGCGTTCGGCGCCGGGCAGGTGGAGATGCTCGGCGTCTACATGCAGCGCTCCTGGATCATCCTCCTCGTCACTTCCCTCATCATATCGCCCATCTTCTTCTTCGCCGCCCCGTTGCTGCGCCTCATCGGCCAGGACGCGACCATCGCCTCCATGGCCGGCGATTTCGCGATCGCCGTCATCCCCCAGGTGTTCGCCTCCGCCATCATCTTCCCCTCGCAGAAGTTCCTCCAGGCGCAGAGCAAGGTGCTGGTCCTCGCCGCCATCGGCCTCGTCGGCCTCGCCCTCCACGTCGCCATGCTCGCCCTCTTCATCTACGTCTTCGACTGGAGCATCGCCGGCGCCGCCGCCGCCTTCGACATCTCCTCCTGGGCCGTCGCGCTGGCCCAGGTCGCATACATCATCGGCTGGTGCAGGGACGGCTGGACTGGCCTGTCATGGGCCGCCTTCAAGGACCTCTGGTCCTTCGTCCGACTCTCGGTGGCGTCGGCCTTCATGCTCTGCCTCGAGATATGGTACATGGCCATCCTCAACGTCCTCACCGGACACCTCGATGACGCAGAGATCGCCATCGGCTCCCTTTCCATCTGGTAAATACCAATCAATCCTTTCACCTCCATCCGCAACTAAATCCTCACCTCCTCCGCAGCATGAACATAAATGGTTGGGAGGGCATGATCTTCATCGGTATCAATGCCGCCATAAGGTAAAAATTCCGCCTTGATCATGAATGACAATCTCTGAATTAAACTACTGTTAAATTGTATAAATATTTTTTCACAGCGTCAGAGTGTCGAACGAGTTGGGAGCAGGTCGGCCGAGGGCAACCAAGTACTCGGTGGTGGTGGTGATCATCCAGTCTCTGGCCATCGGCCTCTTCTTCATGGCCCTCATCCTCGCAACCCGCAACTATTTCAGCGTGATCTTCACGAGCGACAAGGACCTGCAACGAGCCGTCGCCAAGATTGCCTATCTTCTCGCCATCACCATGGTCCTCAACAGCATCCAACGAGTCATTTCAGGCATCATAACCATTAATTGCTTCAACTCTTCCTCCACGCCATATTTCTAACTCCATAATTAAACATTTGCTTCGATTCCTTTGACAGGGGTTGCAATTGGAGGAGGGTGGCAGGGACTAGTGGCTTACATCAACTTAGCTTGCTACTACGTTTTCGGCCTTCCTTTGGGTTTCCTGTTGGGCTATGTCTTCCAACGAGGAGTAGAGGTATCGTTCATTTTCTTCTTGCTCCTTTTCCTTCCATTCAATGAATGGTGGTTAGAATCATCAAAGTTTCTACAGGGAATTTGGGCAGGCATGCTCTGTGGAATCTTTGTGCAAACACTAGTTCTGTTGTTCATAGTTTGGAAGACAGATTGGAAGAAAGAGGTAAAATAAAAAGAAAAATAACTGACTGTAGAATTCAAGTTCTTGGCATTTGAGAAAATGGTGATAACTTTCATCGAATTGTTAATAATTTTGCAGGCGAACCAAGCTGCAGAAAGAGTGCTGTTGTGGGGCGGGCGGTAAGATAATTGAAAGATGGAAAGAACAAAATCAGTTTTCATCTTGATTCGAGTTTTTGCAGACGTTAATTTATTTAGATTGGTAGTTAACTCATTTACTTAAGAGTATTGCAGTCTGTCGTTTTTCTTTTTTGCCTTTCACCAGCAATCGGTTTAATTTACCTACTTAATTAGTGCAATATCTTTGTGGTTTTGGTTTTCTTCTTCCCTCAAATCATGACTTGGTTGTTTTTTTTCCCACCTACGTCGCCCGCCCTACGACGAACAAGTCAGGATTGCCCAAGCCAGTTCAGATGACTCGTGAAAGTTTCATTTGTTCGGCCCCCTCTTAGACACCACGCCTAGTCTAAGAGGTTGTGGCAATTTTTCTTCTGAAGGTTTGTCTAGACTCGTGATGGAGTAAAGGTGAAGTGATCATCTTAGCGTCTGCGAGATTAAGTACCAATAAGATATTTTTGTATCCGTTAAAAATTGATACTAATTATGTTAGATGAGTGATCTAAGAGTACAAAGCATGCTTTTGTGATGAAAAAAAAGTGATAGCACTCACTTCTCCGTCTAAGACCTCATGAAAGAAAGATAAATCATAATATCGAGAGACTTCCTAAATGGAAAGAATTTATTTCCTAAAAAAATAAATCCCTAGAAATTCAAACTCGTGAGGGCAACAAACAAAATATACTTTTGGATCATAACTATAGTCACCTTCTACTCATCTAATGATCCATGGAGTACTATTGTTTCATTTATAAAAGGTGACATGAACATATATGAGTTCCTAAATGTCTTCGGATCACAATTTAAGTCACTCTACTCATCTAATTTGTGGAGGCTATCAATGTGTGCCCCTTCATGAGTTGGTTCCAAACTTCTTCAAAATGATTTTCTAGATGTATATGATGATATTTAGATAGATCAAGATCCATCTTGTATAAATGGTATGATGAAGTACTCATGAGTGGATATATAAAAAAAAAATCCAAATTTATTAAATTACTCATGTAAATATGTTTTAGGTCTCTGACTTGTGTTCTTCATAGCATTCAGACCGAGTAGATAACATAAGAGATATCTCTTTTTTTCTCAGGAATATCTTAATTACCATTTAGTTTTCAATTCACCCTTAACCATCAAATTAAATGTGATAACTTGTTATTGAGGATTTTTCTCTTTAATAAATAGTGGATCCGAGAACATTGATTGTCAGGATAAGCAACCACGTGCGCTTCTCTAATTTATCTTGATAGTTGATGAAAAATTTTCGTGAGGTCGAATTGATCATTTTTAGAATTAGTCGGGTCAAAAACTTAAATATTTAATGTCAATTAAACAAAAGTGATAACTTGTAAGCCTAGTTTATCCATAAGGAATGTGTAGAATCAAGATGAGTAACTTAGCATTTCGACTACACTTATCAAATTAGATGAATAACCTAATAGCACAAACGAGTTATAGTTGGACATGTATAGGATTATTAAGGTGATTTATTATAAAAGCAACTTAATGATCCACAGCTTTAACTTGTGAATTGAGAGCATATATATTCAGATCCACCAATTAATAACTATGGTCTTATTTTTTCATTTACCAATTCAATAGTCAAATATTTTAATTTATTTTTATTGTAAAAGAGTTTAAATTGTCTTAATTTATAATCATTTTTATTAAGTTTTGTATTCATCAAAAAATATATATATATAATTTGAAATGTTTGTCGAATTTTAAAATTGTCCAAAAATTTCAAAATATTTTTTAAAAATAATTCTTTGAATAGGCGACTTGAATTTATCTTTCGAAAACAAAAGTAAATCAACTTTTCAAAACGCTGCTGATATAATTAACTAATTCTAAAATATTATTTTTTCCTACAAAACTATAAAAAAAACATTAAAAAAAAGGAAAAACAAAACGATCTTGAAAAATTAGAAACTTTCAAATTTCTATAAACTTTGGAAAATTACGGCGATGGAATTGCCCGCATCCCACCATCCTCATAAACCCTAAATCCTAAACTTGCTTATAAATACTTGCCGTTCGCTGCATGAATCTACGTAGCTGCAGCCTCTTCTCTTCCGCTCGCAGATTTTCCTGCCGCCGACATGAGACCTCCAAGAGGTTAGCTCTAAACCTCTCCTTCGATTCGACGTCTGTTTAAGAATCTTTCGAACAGTTTTATGCATGTTGGCGATTGCAAAAGAGGGGGGAAAACATTTTTTGCCCATGATTTTTCGGTTGTTTTACTACTTGTGGGTTTGTCTTGTGATTTCTTTATGTCAGGCGGTGGCAGCTTCAGGGGCCGTAGCGATGGCGGCAGGGGAAGAGGCAGAGGCAGAGGAGCTGGCGGTCGAGGTGGCGGAGAAGGCCGCGGCGGTGGAAGGGGCCGTGGCGGTGGGCGAGGAGGTAGGGGAGGGAGAGGTCGTGGCGGCGGCCGAGGTGGTGGAATGAAGGGAGGAAGCAAGCTTATCGTCCAGCCACACAGGCATGACGGAGTTTTTATCGCCAAGGGGAAGGAAGATGCGCTCTGCACAAAGAACATGGTCACCGGCGAATCTGTTTATGGAGAGAAGCGAATCTCTGTCCAGGTGATCGATCGACCTTCACATCTCTCCCATCAGTAATTTTGTTGGCATGTTGTTAATATTTCCGTCACCATTTAACTCTTGTAGAATGAAGATGGAACCAAAGTCGAGTACAGGATATGGAATCCATTCCGGTCTAAATTGGCAGCGGCAATACTTGGCGGTGCCGATAGCATCTGGATTGTAAGGCCTCTCCTTCGCTTGTCTCACCTCCATTGTCAAGAATACTGTTTTTCGTTTTTGATCTAGAGTTGGTTTCATATTTTCCAATACATTTACTGATGAAGAAAGATCTCCTTGTCCATATTACACAATGTGGTTGTTGTTTGTGCTGTATGATTTAGCATTATCATACTATCGGTTTGCGATAGTGCCTTCTTTACTAATTTTTTGGCTTCTTTGGTTGTTTAGCATACTGATTTTATTTTAGCACAAATATGATTTGGTATACTTGATTCTTATTGTGCCTTCGACCGAGTTGATTTGTAGAACAGTTGGTATTTGCTAAAATCATGATTTTTCTGTCTATCAATAACTGCATGCATTGCCCGATGGATGTGGAGTAGGCCATTGTCACGGCAATAGTAAACCAAGATAGTATTTACAATGAATCCACCAGTTAAGTAATCGTGCATTACAATAGGGACTCCTAATTCTCTGACAAATACAGCCCTTTTCATTATTTTACTTTACATGTATCTGCATTAGCATTCAAGTAATGCCCTTCAATTTACCCTATTTCGGCTGCGCTTTATAAATTGCTTCAGCACAAAATAAGAAATGGTTGTGAGTTCACGTTTTTATCATCTTTGGTAAAATCAAGTCCACCACGTAGACTTGTTCAACTTATCTCTTTCAACTTAAATACCATGAGGCGGGCCTTGGAAAATTTTGGAATAAGAAGTGGGAATTCGTAGATCCTCCAAACGTAGAGATCACAAGGCTTTGAAACCAAACACATTACCCACAATGTAAGTAACCATCTAGGTATTCACTCTAGACCTGGAATTGTATCAGAAATTGATGTCTGATTGCTTGTTATGTTGATTTTATTAATTCTAAATATGATTTGCTTCAGAATTGAAATGTATCTCAATTCACATTGAGCCACTGCTTATGCTCTGTTCTTGTTAGGCTCCTGGAGCTCGGGTTTTGTACCTCGGTGCTGCATCTGGGACCTCAGTCTCTCATGTTTCCGACATTGTTGGACCTGTAAGTCAATCGGCATTGAATTTGTATGCTGTTATTTGGATATAGTTGGGCAAAGCTAAGTCGATGTTTATCCAAGTATTTCTCACCAATATGCAACTTCACAGACAGGATTGGTGTATGCTGTTGAATTCTCACATCGGAGTGGTAGAGATCTTGTAAATATGGCCAAAAAGCATACAAACGTAATTCCTATCATCGAAGATGCCAGACATCCTGCTCGATACAGGATGCTGGTTGGCATGGTTGATGTCGTCTTCTCAGATGTGGCTCAGCCTGATCAGGTATGTATTGTAGCTAACATAGCATTTAGGCATTTTTCCATAATTCTAATATAGTCGATTTAAATTTAGTTAATTCTAGTTATGTGAGAAGATCATCTTTTAATTTGTCATTGAGTCACAAGCATATGATGAATTTACTCGGATTCCCCTTCAAGAAATCATTGATGATGCAGATTCGAGTTTTCTGATACATAGTTATTTTGTTTATCATGGTCTCCTTATCGTCTTTAAATGTCTGGTAATGTTATTTTTCGATTGTTTACGTCATAAATTATACTCGAATTCCCCTACACAATATCATCGATGATCCAAACTCGAGTTTCTAAACATTTATTTTTCTCCTATATCTTAACGTCTTCTTCCATTCGCATCGCTAAAACTGTTATTTCTACTTTTTCGATCGTGACAAGAATGCATATGATGAATTTGCAAACTTATATGATTGTTACAAACATATGATGGATTTTCACAGATTCTCTTTCGGAACATAATGGTTAACTCAGATTCTAACTTCATTTTCCTTTTATACCTTGAATTTTCGAACTAGCTTATCGGTTATGATTCAAGTATTTGGTGTGCTTAGTCCATTTCGCATAATAATTTGTATTTGTTATGTATATATCATCTATGGTATTTGATGATATGCTGATTTTATTTTTGATCGACTTGTCGGTAAAGCTAAACTATGTATAACTGGAATACAACAAAACTATTCGATCTTGGAAATGTATTAAGACTGAGCCAATGCCAAGGGATGTTCTTCAGTCTCATTTGCATGATTTTCTTTTTCAGCACTGAGCCATTTACTCCGCGATAAATCGTAATGTCTTATCGTATCAAATACTAACTTAAGAATGCTATTTCTTACTAATGTTTGATCGTATTCTTTATGAGAGTTTCAGGGCAACCTTTGAGTAAAATTTATTTGTTCTAATATCTTGACAGGCAAGAATCTTGGGATTGAATGCTTCATACTTCTTGAAGAATGGTGGCCATTTTCTGATCTCTATTAAGGTACCCTTGGCTAAACTTAATCGTCCTGAGATCTTATCCCTTGCGACGATCTAGTCCTAGGGGTTCATTGTTTTCTTTCGCATGAGCTATATTGCAGGCAAACTGCATTGATTCCACAGCTCCAGCTGAAGCAGTTTTTGCTCACGAGGTGGAGAAGCTTAAGGCCGAGCAATTCAACCCTTCAGAGCAAGTCACTATGGAACCATATGAAAGAGACCATGCCTGTGTCATGGGCGCCTATCGCAAGCCGAAGAAACAGAAAGTAGCCACATGAAGATGAGCATCAATCTCCCACAATCGGCTTTTCGATAAGTTACCGCGTTGATATCCTAGCTTGTGTTCATCCTTGTGGAAGCTGTGAACATCTGAACTGAGGTTTTTTGCTAAATAGTCTGCTTTAGAGTTTAGGGTTTTTTCACTAAATTTTAAGGTAGATTATGTTATATATTATTTTAGTTTTTAATAAAAATATAAGTATATATTCCACATCAAATTGTATTATAATGGTAATAAGTTTTTTTTGTCAATTACTTAATGATAGTACAATGCAAGAACAAAGAAGTCTTCTATAAAAAAAAAAAGATTAATCAAATAATATCGAATTTGTTCATCGGTCATTATAAACAGAAGGCTTTTTATGAGATAACACGCATGAAAGTGGTAAATAATCTAACAAAGATCTTGACCAAAAATTGAAAAGCCATACCCCAATACCCACAGCTGACCTACGAAGCTAATCAAGTCAACTTCACTGATTTTATTTTCAAAGTACGTATCGAGGTTTTTCTATTATCATTTAATTGTACAAGTTAATTTAGGGTTTGCTAAAAATATTTGGATGAGATTATTATCTTATCTTATTAGTATTCACTAACCTTATAAAATTAATATATTCTTGGATTCTATAATGCAATTTTTTTAGATTTTAATGGAATTAACATGATCATTATATTGAAAATTCAATATGATAGTAAAACTTATGTAACCTTTAGGTGTGATACCTAAGCTTCTATTGTCTTTTTACATTTCTTTTTCACCTAATTTCAAATTCCTACTTCACAAACCTTTCAACACTCGGTCTCTCTTCTTGTGTCGCATCACATAATTCTTAATCTTGGGATTATTTCGGGGAAGAACTACACAAAGAACAGCAGGGATGATGCATGCAATCGACTGAGAGCTGTTTTAGGGGATTCATTCTCGAATTCCTTGTATTAGAGATGATATGCTTACCCTAGAAGTCCAGGATGAATCTTCCAATGCTGTTCCTCGATCCTCTTTTCGTTCATTCAAATTCAATGTCATGACTGCAAGGGCCTTCATCTATAGATTCAATCACTGGCATTGAACTATCGTCATGTTGCTATCCAAGAACAAAATTGTTGAGGGAGTCACAAAAATGTTAATGGGTTGGTACTAACCTTGTATGAGCTTCCTCGAGTTTTCAAAATATTATGCTGCTCGATCACCGTAAATGATAGCTTACCTAAATATGACCAAGATGTAATTCTCCTCGCCAATTCTAGTATGGTGGCATTAGGCAATACGAACAGTTACCAGCCATCAAAAGTGCAAGTAGAAGACAAAAGCATCCTAGGTACTCAAAGATGTAATTGTTCCTCAAAGATCAAGGATTAACTAGTTTACTTGTTTATCTGTATCATATGTTTCTTCATGTCCTGGATGTTGATGTTCTTTTATGGACTTGCATCTGAGAAATGCCCAATATTCATATTCTCCTTTAGAAAGCCACTAATGTTTAAAACTAAAACTGGATATTGGCTATGACCTTGAACCGATGAAACGAGATTCTACAATTTTGAAAATAAGACTTCAAGTATAGACTGAAATGAAATCACCCTTTAAGTTGTTCGAGTCTCGTTGATGGTGTCTCCCTTAGACAGCATGAACCTTTTTGGTTCTGGTTGGCCATCCAATTCAGCCAGTTAAAATTCTCCATTTTTCGGTTGAAGCATCTAGACTTTGAACAGACATGGCTCCCCTCCAAACTTTTGCCCCTGTTGGTTTGGATCCGAGTCAATCAAAATTAATTTGAATCACTTAAAACATGTCAAAATTTTAATATTAAATTTTCAAATAATTTTAAATTGTGATTGAAAATGAATTATTTTTCAAATAATGAATAAAAAATACCAATGCATAAACAATCTTACACTTTTTCTTCAAACATCAGTACTGGACAAATTAATGCCTGGCATTCTCCTTGTCCCAGGAACTATTCTGAGTCATCTGTTGAAGCCATCCTTGAATTGCATGTCGAAGGGTGTGGTTGGGGATTAGCTCGTGATGGTCAAGCTTAAGATTAGTCATCGGCGATGTGTCGTGGCCACTAGCAAACCATCCCTCAATAGCTTCAGCTTCGTAGGTGAAGCCATCTGCTGCTATTTGTGGATCCTTCATGGGCTCCTGAAATCCATTTTATAAACAGGGAATCGAAATCAAAATGGCAACTAAACAAGAAGATTTTTTATTTTTTTTTGCAATTTATTATACCGAAGAGTGTTCTGATCGTTGCACCAAAGCATTAATAGTTGGGTAGCAAATGAGTTTAGAATCTAATACTCAGAGATGAGGTGAATTTCCTTAGCTTTTAGGTGAAAATGCATGTAATTCTAAAATAAAGAAGGAAATGTGCACTTCTAGCATTTCAAACAATATCTATCAAAAACCAAAGTATGAGTTGAAGCGACTATCATGCATCTACTGTTGACACAAAATTTGATTCAATTGATAAGATGTTGATCATTTCATTGCTAAGAATTAAAAACAAAAAATTGCATCAAAGGTGTGTGATTGGTAAGGTGTTCAAGAAAAAGTCAGTAGATATTAGGGCCACATAGAAGTGTATACATATATAACTAAACTTACTTGCATTGGTCAAGTTTTTATGTCAGTCTACTCGGCTCAAGGTCTATCTGTATTAAAGTGCAGAAATGTTTTAATGGTTTCAATTTGATGTGATCAAACTTCCTACACCATAAGAGACACATAGAAGTTGGCATATATCTTTACCTTCAATATTGGACAGATGAAGTAGGACGGGATGTAGGGACTGTCTTCTGCAGTTAATCTATATGATAATAGTGGCCCTGAAAATGAGGACTTTGTCAAGGGATCGAGAATTCTCCATGCTTCTGTGGCATCTGGACGGTTCCTCCTTTTCATCTCACAACATTTCAAACCCATTTTTGCCAACTTCTCAGCATGCAAATAAGGCCAGTCCCCAGCTGAACCATCAAGTATCTTATGCAGACAGTTTTTATCCATTGCCTCTTGAACTACTTTGCTAACTCCAAATGCTGGTCGTCCGGTAAGAAGACGTAGCAGGATAACTCCAAAAGAGTACATATCAGATTTTATAGTAATTTCCCCAGATGTGAGCAATTCAGAATCCATATATGCAAATGTGCCTTTTAGCTGGCGTGTGCAGTGATAGATGGCAGTGCTGTTGATAGATTGGACTAGAAGACGACAGATACCAAAGTCTCCTAGTTTGCTCACAAAGTTTGCATCTAGAAGAATGTTTCCAGGCTTAAGATCACCATGGACCACACTGAAGGGTTTACAGGAATGGAGAAAGATAAGAGCTGAACATATCTCAGCAGCAATACGAGTGCGTGTCTGCCATGTAAGTGGAGGTGTATTTTTCTTACAATTAAGGTGGTCTTCCAAGCTTCCATTGGGAAGAAACTCATAAACAAGAGCCCAAGTTTCCGGACATGCTCCTACTAGAGTGACAAGGTTGGGATGCCTTACTTTACTTAAAACACTCGTCTGCATAAATAAAAGTGTTGATTAAGGAATATACTTCGTCTTGTCAAATCTATGTGAGCAATATAAGAGGCATTCATCTTAGTATTTACCTCTCTCTGAAATTCTTCTTTTCCTTGCATACCTTGTGGATTCAGTCTCTTTATAGCTACTGTTGTGTGGCGAAGAAAACCTTTGTATACACATCCATATCCACCTTCACCGATCTTTGATTCTTCCTTAAAGTTTTCAGTCGCTTGCTCCAATTCTGAAAGGGTGAATACTGAGAAGTCATCTGCTTCATGAATGCTGGATGTCGCTTCCTCTTTCATTCGTTTTAGCTCTTGATTTTCTCTCATTGAGTTGTCTCGCTCCTGCTGCAACACATCATGCTCTTGTCGGATTGAATCAAGATAACTATACGCCTCAGACAATTTCTTTTGAATATCTTTGAGAATATGGTCTGAATCAGAATTCTGAAGTTGCAGAGCTTCCATCTTTTGATGTGCCTTTTTGAGTTCTTCGTAGACCTCATCTCGATGTTTCTTTAATGCTAACAGTGCTGACTTTTCTTTTGCTAATGCTTCTTCAATACCTACCCTCTGTTTGAACTCTTGGCTGTACAAATTTTGAACTATTTTGACCTGCGAAATTGGTCTTTTCTTCTGAGATAATAAACCTTGTTTCTTATTCTCCTTCAGATAGTTCTTTTTATAATCTAGATTATTACATCTTTAGAAAACATGAACGAAAAGGAACACGATATTTACTAGCTTCAAGGGAAAGTAATATACTAATATTTGCACGCAGCTTGAAGAATCTATTTATGTGAGTTCACAAGAAATTTGTATCTGAACAAATCATCATAAAAAAAAACTTCTATTGATGATTCTTCACTATGATTTACCTTCTGTATGGCCTCGTTTAGATCTTTTTCAGCTTTCTGACGCTTGTAAAACTCTTCATATGCTTCCCGTGTGAAGTCTAGAGCAGTTTGCAGCTTTTCATACAGGACATCATCAACACCTAGATTTACCTGGAAAAACCTGAATTAAAGTTTCCTTCTTATAAAACAGTAATCATTTAAACTAGCCATAATGTCTTGTCTTAGCCTCTTAACTGATTGGCTATTTTATTGGTCTTGTTTTAGCCTCTTAACTGATTGGCTATTTTATTGGTCATCCGTGAGATGTAGTAGTTGTATTTGACCTGTATACCTATTGAATTCTTAGTATGACTTCTGAGTGAACTCAAACAAAATATATCTAAGGCTAAGTATGACCAGAAGAATTTTGTAGGCTTTAAATGACAATAAGTCGAGTATTGTTGACGGATGACTCATATATGAGTAAAGGTCAATGCGAGGGACGTCACAGATGAAAAGAAGGAGATTGACACGGTCGTGCCGGTAAACAGCAGAAAAAATTTTGTTGCGATTTTTCCGTAACAAAATTCTATTACGATTTGTCCGTAACAGAATTCTATTACGATTTGTCCGTAACAGAATTCTGTTATTTTTTTTTTCAGGTATGTTTTGACATGGTAAGGTTTGAGTACTATTTATAGGGATCATTGTAAGCCTATTGTATGAAGACATTAGATGTAGAGAGAATTCTAATAAAGCTTTGCCCGTTTTCGTAGAGTAGGCACGCCGCCGAACCACGGTAATTCTTCTCCCTTCTTCTTCTTCTTTCCTCTTCTTCCTCTTCTTCGTGTTTGTTCTATCTCGTGCATCTTTATCTCGTTGCTTTGTGCGATCTCTTTCTCTCTTCCTCTTTTTCCGCGTTAGAGGTTGAGAGGTGTTGCCCCTATCTTGCGCAACAATTGGTATTAGAGCAAGGTTTTGACGGATTTCTTCAACATGTCGGGGACATCTTCTGTGAAGTTTGATATGGTGAAATTTGACGGGACCAGAAACTTCGAATTATGACAATAAGGCATGGTGAAGGCGCTAGGAGAAAGAAAATCGAAAAACATGGAGAGATCGGATTGGGAAGAACTTCAGGCGAAGGCAGTGACAATTTGTCTTACGGATGATGTGATGTACCATGTCATGGACAAGAAGTCACCGGTGGCAGTTTGGCAAAATCTGGAAAGCTGGTACATGTCAAAGTCATTGATAAATAAGTTGTGTCTCAAGCAGAAGTTATCCGGGCTGAAGATGACAGAGGGAACCGATTTGAGCCAACACATGAATTTATTCAACCAGATCGTGAGTGATTTGAAGCGAGTTGATGTGAAGATTGAGGACGAAGACAAGGCGCTGATGTTGCTGAATTCTCTATCTTCATCTCCTACGTACAAGAATTTGGTTACTACTTTTATGTGGGGTAAGGAAACTCTTAAATTGGAGGAGATCACTGGTGCGTTACTAGGTTTTCATCAAAGGAAGAAAACAAGCGACGAAATTTCTCAGGCGGAAGGACTTGTGGTAAATAGCAACTAAGAGAATGGTAAGAGCAAATCTCGACATGGATCGAGCAACAACAACAAGGCTCGTTCTAAGTCGAAAAGGAAGAGATCACGTGCTATAAGTGTGGAGGAAAATGTCATATGAAGAGAGATTGTCCAGAGATGAAAAAACATGTTGCAGAGAACAAAGACAGTTCGTCGAAATCTACAAATATTATTGAAGAGGAAAATTCAAGAGCGGTGACGGAGATATGCTATCGGTCATGTCCAATTCGGAGCACTGACAGATGCATAGATTTTAGACTTTACGTGTTCTTATCATATGACTTCAACCAAGCAGTAGTTTAACACCTACAGAACAGTGCATTCT
>JBBUKS010000029.1:12313540-12339732 GCA_038050645.1 Hedychium gardnerianum
TGAACTACGTACGAAAGTTGTCCTTGGATGGCTAGTAATGAGAGAGGATGAGAAATAGCAAAAAATTCAAGAGCTATAGCAGCTCAACCACTACAAGTTAAATCGAGCCGCATAAATCTCAAATAATTTTCTAAGTATTCATAATTTGAATTTAATTATAATATATTATAAAATATTTTTTTAATAATATAAAATATTTAAAATATTTGATTATTAGACAAAAAAAAAAGTCACTCGTATGATCGATTTATGAGATTAAGTCATCCGTATCCAACACCAAATATCATCTAAAGAAGATGATGATTGAGTTGATGAACTCGAGCTCGGGTGATTATTTAATGAAATAGTAATTGAAAAAAAAGTAAAGGATGAATAATTCTCATGATCATTATTCAAGATAAAATTGATGATAAATTATGCAGCTCAACCACCATAAGCAAAGTTAAATCGAGCTGCATAAATTTCAAATAATTTTTTAAATATTCCTAATTTGAATTCAATTATGATATATTATAAAATATTTTTTTAATAATATAATTTTTTTTAAATATTTGATTATTAAACAAAAAAAGTCGCTCGTACGATCGATTTATGAGATTGAGTCATCCATATTAAACACCAAATATCATCTAAAGGAGATGATGATTGAGTCGATGAACTCGAGCTCGGGTGATTATTTAATGAAATAGTAATTGAAAAAAAAAATAAAGGATGAATAATTTTCATGATCATTGTTCATGATAAAATTGATCGTAAGTTATGGACGGACCGACCCATTTAAATTTATTGAATATGCAAAGAGCACATCATAATTTTTTTTAAATATTTCTTTATCCAACCCACCTCATCTAATTTGTTTCTGCTTAATCAAACATTTATACAGAAATAATTTCATTCTCAAAATTAAATTTAAATTTTTTTAATAATCATCCGAGAAAAAAAATATAGATAAGTAAAAAAAATCAAAAAGCACCTTTAAATATCAAAATTATACCCTTTGTTTTTTAAAATGTTAAAATACCACTCAATATATTTTTCTTTTTAAAAGTATTTTTATTTTACTACTGTTGTACGTGACAAAAGGTGCACCTCATCCGTCCTTCATCACCTATTCCTAGTGAGACAAAGAAAATAAATTATGATGATGAAATAAGTTTTTTTAAATAAAAAAGATTTTATTTTCTAATAAATTATTCTTCCGAAATTTAATTATTACTCTCATATAATAACTCAATTATTCTCGTGGAGACATTTTTAATATTATTGTATTCGAATAATTTTATTTATAATCCTTCAAGGATGATTTCATATTCTTTAAAAAAAATATGAGAGATATTTATTTTAGCATTAAAATTTTTTATATAATTTTTTTATTAATTTAATTAAAATTATTTAAATTTAATTAAAATTATATTTAAAATCATATTGAAATTATATAATAGCCTTAAATGGTAATGTAGCCGTCATTAAACAAATGTCATAGCAATTGGTTGGTATCATTGTAGCAGTTAATGGTTGCTATCTAATTAATGATTTCTACAATAATTTTATCTTTTATAGGATGATTCTAATTAATTTTAAATAATATTAACTAAGTTGATAAATAATTTTTTTTATCAAATTAAATTTAAAAAATAATTTATTTATACGCATAACAATTATGATGTAGCTGTTGTACATTCTAATCCTACTTCATGATTCATTAATATTTTTTGATTTATTTTAATGATCGATAAATTTTTTTTATAAAATCGACCATGATCTAATTAATTATTTTTTAGTCTTACTCCATGACCGCATAGTAATATCGGAATAAATGTATTTTGAGTATAAAATATAACGCAGTATCTTTTCGATAATTAAAAAACATTTTTTAAAGTATTTTTTTGCCATATAACATGTTTTGTAAGTATATTGATAATAACGAAATTTAGGGGGGCGAAATGAGAAAAATTTACAAATAATCAAGCGAGATGTTTTTTTCGTAGGGAATACGAAAATGGCGTAGAATTATTCACCGTGCGGTGGCAGTCTCCCTGCCGTCGTCCAAGTTGACTGCCATGTAGCTTTTTTGTTGTTGTTGTTGTGGCTCTGCTGCGGCTTCGACTTTGCTTAGTTGGTGTTGGTGGTGTGCACACAACGACGCCTCGGTTACTCCCGACGAGGACGAAGAAGACACAGACAGTGACATCGAGAAAGCCACGAGGAAGAGGAATTGGAAGAGGAGGGACTGCGGGAAAGGGAAAGTGATCGCCGAATCTCCTCTTCCCAGCCATCGATCGCGAAGGATCTCACAGATCGTCTTCCTCAACGACGAGGAGGAAGAGGAGGAGGAGGAGATTCCGATCTGAATCGCCGGATCCCTGGCGGATGATCCATGGTAGTAAATCACCCTCGATTCTCCTTACGTTATTAGATCATCAATCGTAACTGTCCTGCTTCTATTCGACGTCTTCGTTTTCTTTAACTAATTTTGGACGAGAGTACGGCGGATGCAAGACCTTCTAGGCTGCAGTTTGCTGTGTACTCCTTCCGCAAATTTAGGGCCTCCGAGATTTCATAATTTCTGCCCGTATCGAGTTTATCAGAGATTCATCTGCCTATAAGCGGATTGGACTCTTTTTCATGTCAAATTAGAAGTAGGATATCTTTTGGTCGTGGACTAGACTAGTATCGTTTAAGACATCCGTTAATAATGCCTAAATCTACGATTTTCTATTCTGGGGAGCTGATTCTTCTCATTTTTTGCGGTAATTGAGTCAATTTTTGTAACTGTCAGGGACGGTTTGTGGATTGAAATTGTCATGATTTTTTCTAGTAAATACTCATTTGGAGAAACACGATAGGAGAAAGCTACATGAGGGGGGTGGGTTTGCCATATAAGAGATTCTGAGACCCCCTCCCCCCCCACGGATTCTAGGTTTTATGGGCTATCGGCCTTCGATATATTTCCTTCCTTTTGTTTTGGAAGAAACATGACTAATATATAGGCCTCCGGGATTCTAGGTTTTATGTTAATATCAGTTTAGATGAGAGACTCTACCAATGCATGGATTGGACTACTTTGATGTGGAACATTCGCTTTTTGTTTAGAACAATAAGGTTCATGATAGTGTAAAAAGAATAGCTATGTCTACCATTCATATGCTGGGGTGCTATTATTTTCTCCTGTGTATCCTATGCAATTAATTACTTAGTGAATTGAAGCTTACAAAATAACTATACGGGGGTCTCACGAACTAAAAACGCATTGGTCTTTTCTATTTGCCTTTGTTGTGCAAAAAAGAAAAGAGAAAAATACACCGAAGGGTTTTACAAGATAAGAGATTCAAAGACTTGGCCTTTTTATTGTCCTCAAATGTGATTTTTTAGTTTTCTTATTGGTTTTTTCAATATCCTCAAAAAAATTAGAATAATTTATAAATGTATGTATGCAGGGAGTCTAGGGACAAATAGATATGTGAACACTGAGATTGATTATCCACCTTTGATAATTTCTTATTAGCTCCTTTATTGCCTTAACTGTAAAATGAAAGGTGGGCTGGTAAGAATTTTCTATTTTTCTTATGATTATTCTCGAATTGAATTTTTTTTTAAAGAATATTGAAACTTGTATTTTTAGAAAACACACACGTGAAGTATCTCTTTATATTGGTTATGATAATGGAGGGTTTTACTTAACAAGACTAGTGCTATTTTTTCTTTCGTTCTTCTATTTCTCAACATTTTTTTGGAATCCCAAGTACCAATGAACTTTAATGTGGCATCATCTGCAATTTAATATTGCAGCGTCCACTTTTTTTTGGACATCTTGAATCATCTTATTACCAACCATAGGCGTTGGTAACTGACCTAGTAAACTCCTAGTCCTTGCCGAAATGCTTGTAAGTCACCTACCATGCAGGGGCAACGAAAGAATACTGCTGAAACACCTACATAGATTGGATTCTGTTTTCAGCAATGTGGGAAAAAGGACAAACCCACTTTTGTCTATCCCATAAGGTTATTAAATTGCTACCATGACTTCATAGCTCAGGCATGCTAGTCTAAATGAATTGAAATAGAGCCAATCAACCTTTCTAGATCATACAAATAGACATTTTTGAATAAGATCCACTATAACTTCTTTCTGCTAAAGATTGCACCATTTCTAAATCTCCAAGCTGTCCATGTGCATATCGTCATAGATATCCTTGCATGCAAGTCCCAATTTTTCGTGGTCAAATCCATGTGGATGGGAGTATGTATAGGAAGGTTTAAAGTTGGCCCAACAGTGCAACCCATAAATTGTCAAGTTCACCAAGTTTAATTATGAAATCGTTTATGAATGAAGCCATATCTTCTTCTGATTGTATGTTACATGACCAAGAGTAACTTGCTGTCTATCGTGGAATGAATGTATCAAAGGGAGTCCCTAGGTTTGATGATATTAATGAATCCAATTTGGTTTATTGTATTAGGATGGTAAATGCATTTATCAAAGTTGGATAAATCAAAAAGAATTTTGTTACTTCTATGTGAAATACTTGCTCATAAAATACCTCTAAAACTTAAAGAGAAGTTCTACAAAACGAAAATTAGACCTGCTATGTTATATGGAGCTAAATGTTGGGCTATGATTCGAGCACACGAGTAGAAGATAAGAGTGAGATGTGGATGTTAAGGTGGATGTGCAATCATACGAGAATGGACAAGATAAGAAATGAGAACATTCAAGAAAGTCGAAGTTGCACCTATTGAGGAAAAACTCTGGAAGACATATTTAAGATAATATGAACATGTATTTAGACGATCAATAAATGCTCTAGTTAGACGATGTGAAACTATGACAAATACACATTAAATGAGGAAGAGGAAGAACAAAGAAGACTTGGTTAGCAACGATAAAACAAGATAAAATTTATTTAAATATAAATGATGATATAGTAGGAGATAGAGCTGAATGATGTAGAAGGATCCATATAACCGACTCCACCTAGTGGGGCAAGGCTTGGTTGTTATTGTATATCTGTATCTTTTGACCTTCAAATCCATTTTGCACTAACTGGCCTTAGTTAATTAGTCTCAAGTAAATACCTCTCAAATGTGAAGACACAATGAATTCAGGAGCAATGCTATTTGGCATTTTTGCATGTAATTTTATGAGGAATTCATATCACATATGATACTATTTTGTATATGGTTATTGCCTAGTAGACATGTCAATTGTGTCATGCCACCCTGGGCATGGCATATTAGTAAATGGATAATACCATGTTTGGTGGGTCCTTGCTGGGCCATGTGACATGTGTCATAGGTGGGGCATTAAGAGAAGAAGGGTAAAAATAACTCTAGTAAAATTATACCTCTACCACTAAAACAAAGAAAATATTAAGATCAGGGATAATATCAAAATGTTCAATTTGGCCATAACATAATCTATCCTTATAACTCAACAAGTTAAAAAAAAACCCATAACATGTTATTACAAACACCCTCCAACCCGTCCCTTATATAAATCATGTAATTTATTTCCTTTTAGAACTCATGTGAATTCCCTTTTATAAATCATATAATTTTTAATTAATTTGACATGATGATCTAATATCTCCATTTTTTTAAATATTAGTTTTTTTAAGGGGAGCCTTGGCGCAACAGTAAAATTGCTGCCGTGTGACCTTGTGGTTACGGATTCGAGTCGCAAAAATAGTTGTTTGCAATGTAGAGTAAGGCTGCGTATAATAGACCCAATGTGGTTCGACCACTCCCAGTCCCCGCATTGGCGAGAGCTTCGTGTACCGGGCTACCCTTTAATATATATATATATATATTTATCTTTCAATTTTCAATTTTTATTATTAAATCAAATGCCCTAGTATGTCGGCCTAAACATGACCCATGCCTGACAATGCACAGGCCAATTTCTTGGCCCCTTGAGGTTCAATTGTTGTGTGTAGTGCCTTACACGATGGCCCATTCAGAGTGATGCTAGGCAGGGCAAAGGAGGGGCCAAGGCAGGTTGAAGCAAAATCATGCCATATTTGGCCTAGGCATTGTAGCATTCTAATTGAAGCTCCTATGTTACCTTAACTGGAGCAATCATCATATATGCTGCACAAGATAGATGTAAGGCCAAGTAAAATGGCAAGATAATAGAACTTAAAATAGAATAGGAAACAAATTGATTTTCTTTCTTTTGCTTTTATATCTCCAACTTTGCCCTTCCTGCAGTCTCTGATTCCATCAGTAGCTTTGCCTTTGCTTTTTCTTGTGTGTTATCCAAGTTTTTAATTCAAGTGATCTATTGACTTAATACGTCTATTTTTTTTCACCTAGCCACCCTCCTATTCTGGATTCAATATCTGCTAACTTGGATATTTTCCAATGTCCAGCTTTGCTTTCTTTGCAGTCAATTTATGCTTATGCGGTCTAGTTTGCTCCTACTCATTTCCAAAGATATTGTTTTATTTCCTCCAAAAGAATACATTAAGTTCCTGTCACATCGGCTTTTGCCGGGGGCCATCTTCTAGTCTAAGCTACTAAAGTTGCTAATGATGCTGCATGTATAATTTCGTGGATAAAGAAAAATCCTTATGCTGCATGTATAATTTGCTTATTGTGAGATTCAAAACTGCAAATCCTGCACATGTGCACACAGTCCTGCTGGATAAGCAATCATTAGCTCTGAAGTGATTCCTAGACCATCTTAAGTATTGATTGACTAAAATGGTCTATAGATTAAAGTCAGAAAAATTTGGTATGGTCTGATATATATAAACTCGAACTATTGATTCTGCCTGTTTGGATATTTGGCTGCAGGCTGCTTCCATTCTTTGTGCAATTATTGATTTACTTTTGTATGTCTTCCTCCATTCTCTTACCAGGCAAGTCTAGATAACATTATTGTGGGCTCTCATGTCTGGGTTGAAGATACTGTTCTTGCTTGGATTGATGGGGAGGTTTTTAAGGTTGATGGCAATGAGATCCATGTGCATACAACCAATGGGAAAACAGTAAGTATGCAAAGTACTACCTTTTTTATTTTATCATCATATCAAACTCCTGAGAAATTTATTGTGCTGATTGAGATGTGCACTTCAACTAGATTTGAGTACTTGCTGAATGTCTGCTTATTATCCATGTCACTTCCTCTTGCAATTCTATTATCTAGTGAATAGGATGTCATATTTATGTGATATTCTCTCTTTTTTTATTAGTTGTGCTACCTTATTTCATGCCGTCCCCATCTAGTAGGATAAGGCTTGATTGTTGTTGTTGTTGTACCTTATTTCATATCCTACAATCAACTTTTCAGCATGCATTTTCATTTTTCTGTTTCTGTATTATTTATTTATTCTATTCATTTTTTTGTCTGTGATCCTCTCTTATCCAAAGTAAAGATATATTTTCCCGTTCTATATTTTTTTTCCATGTCACTTTATTTCTAGGCCCACTATATACATTTACATAATTTCTTGGGAGGTTATTGGTCTTCTTTAATGCTGAATTTAAGATTGCCTTCTCTTCATTCAAATTTGGGTTTTAAATCATTAACAATGGGTTTAGAGTTTCTATGTTTGCCAAGGTTACTTGACAGTTTCTTGGATCTCAAAAGGCAAAATTTGTTACTTGGGTTGACTATGAATATGGATTGGAATAGGTCGGTCTTGTACCCAGGCTAAAGTTTTACAGGAAAACAGATGATATATATTAAGTTGATTCAACTTTAAGATTAGGATTCAACATAATATTGAATCACAATTAGGCCAACTAGGTTGAGTAAAAATTAGAGATGCTGGAATAGACTCTTTACCAGTATCAGTTTACAATTTTCAAGCATATTTGGATGCTTGGATGGTCTGAGACAGATATAATATTAACCCACAGCTTAAGGAAAATCTTGTAAATTCTATGTTTGGTTGCCTTTGCTATGCATCTTATCTAATCTAGTTGTCTTGTTACCTGATATTTTCTACTGAAAATACTGAGTTTGGGCTACCTGTTCCAAATGTAGGTTGTGGCAAACATATCAAAAGTGTTTCCCAAGGATACAGAAGCGCCACCTGGTGGTGTGGATGATATGACAAAATTGTCATACTTGCATGAGCCTGGAGTGTTGCAAAACCTTGCTGCACGTTATGAACTTAATGAAATATATGTGAGTCTTTTTATATTTGGCATTTTCTTATTGGTTATTTAGTCTTGAAAAGGTTTCTATGTAGAATAAGTGACTGAGATAGTTTTTGATTTTTGGCTAGACATACACTGGTAATATTCTGATCGCTGTCAACCCATTTCAAAGGTTACCTCATCTTTATGATACCCACATGATGGAGCAATACAAAGGGGCTGCATTTGGGGAACTAAGTCCTCATGTCTTTGCAGTTGCTGATGTTGCCTACAGGTGATATTACTCATTCACATCATTATCATCACCATAACATCATCATCAAACTATGTTAGTCTCCTATCTAGGATCAGCTAACTTTATCCTTCATTGAATTTGTTGTATCAGTAGTAATATTGAGATCTCTTAAATCACTTTTAATTATGTTAGCTAAAATTTGCTACTCTTTCACACCTTTAACTCAATTGATTCAACAAGTCAGACTCTCAAATTTAATAGTTGGCTTTGAACACTTGCATCTCATTTTAACATATTTTCTCTGATTGTATCATCTAAGAAGCTACACTTGATTTCTCCATACTAGTAGTATCTTTTTGATTTTATCTTTTCAGTAACACTGCCAATCCATCTTAATATTTTTATTTTTGCTGTATTAACCTTTCATATGTGTTAGACTAAGGGGCACACACTGATCACACAAGATACAAAAATTTATATATAAATCTATATGTGTGTGTAGAGACTAAGGGGCACACACCTATCACACAAGATACTAAAATTTATATATAAATCTATATGTGTGTGTAGAGACTAAGGGGTACACACCTATCACACAAGATACTAAAATCTCCTCTTCATTTCAATCGCCCAATTTTTATATTCACAACATATAATAATGACATACCAGAATTTTAAATGGTTTTGTTCTTGGATAAGGAAACAGGGCCATGGTTAATGAAGGGAAAAACAACTCTATCTTGGTCAGTGGAGAAAGTGGTGCTGGTAAAACTGAAACGACCAAGATGCTTATGAGATATCTTGCATACTTAGGCGGACGATCTGGAATAGAAGGAAGAACTGTTGAGCAGCAAGTTTTAGAGGTATCATGTGATAGACATGTTCGATTGATTCTATTTAATAATATTTAGTCCTTATAATTGTTACAAAGAATGTTAATATATGGAATTTGGATTAATATCTCATGTTTTTCTTCAGTCCAATCCAGTTCTTGAAGCTTTTGGAAATGCTAAAACTGTTCGAAACAATAACTCAAGGTAACTTTAACTTATTTCTGCCTCCTTTAGCATTTTCCACCCATTTTAGGCGTTAACAGTGTGAATGCTAAATTGATAATGAATTTGATGTTTCTGTTCAAAATTGTTAGTGTATTCTTGTTACTCGTGAAAGATATTTTTTTATATATGTTGTGTTCAGCCATCTAATTTCTTTCCTGATCTTTGTCTTAGTCGATTTGGTAAGTTTGTTGAGATTCAATTTGACAAAAGTGGAAGGATATCTGGTGCTGCTGTTAGAACATACTTGCTTGAAAGATCACGTGTTTGCCAAATTAATGACCCTGAGAGAAACTACCATTGCTTTTACCTTCTCTGTGCTGCACCACAAGAGGTATGTACACATAACCTACATTGTAACTTATTTCCAGGATACAGTGGACACACGAACTATAATGCTTATGAGTTGTGACAGGAGGTTGCAAAATATAAGCTTGGGAATCCACATTCATTTCATTACTTGAACCAATCCAAATGCTTTAAGTTAGATGGGGTTGATGAAGCTCAAGAATATCTAGCTACTAGAAGGGCCATGGATATAGTTGGAATGAATGAGCAAGAACAGGTATGCAACTGAAACCAACCTTACTGGTTTCAATATACTAAAATTTAAATGTTGGGTCCTGAATTGTGTTGTTTGATTATAATGTTTAATTTCAGGAGGCAATATTCAGGGTCGTAGCTGCTATACTTCATATTGGTAACATTGATTTTGCTAAAGGGCCAGAGATAGATTCATCTGTTATCAAGGATGAGAAGTCAAGATTCCATCTTAGCACAGCAGCTGAGCTTCTAATGTATGCCTAAGTTGATTTTTTTATTGCTTCAGAAAAAAAGAGCAGATTCCTAATTTTCTGCTACTGGAATTCTTTGATCACCAAGATGACATGAATACTGCTTATGACAGGTGCGATGCCAAGGGTTTGGAAGACGCATTTATAAAACGTGTCATGGTAACCCCTGAAGAGGTTATCACAAGAACACTTGATCCTGCTTCTGCAATTGTCAGCAGAGATGGTTTTGCAAAGACTCTGTATTCCCGTTTGTTTGATTGGTACAGATGCTAATGTTCTATTGTGGAAATACTGGCTTTGAGCTTACAAGTACAGCTAATAATTTGGGTTTGTTGTATTATATACAGGCTTGTGGACAAAATTAATGTGTCAATTGGTCAGGACCCAAATTCAAAATCCCTAATTGGAGTTCTTGATATATATGGTTTTGAAAGTTTCAAATCAAATAGGTAATCCATGACTCCAGTAACACACTAGAACATTTTCTGCAGGAATAATTGATTGTTAAACTCCATACTTTCTAAGTCTAATCATGTATTGTATGTTAAAAAGTTTTGAGCAGCTGTGTATCAATTATACAAATGAAAAGCTCCAACAGCATTTTAACCAGGTTTAGCCAAATTTTTGAATTTTAATTTGGAAGATTTCAGTAGTTCAAGTTTAACACGGGATTTGATGTACAGCATGTCTTCAAGATGGAGCAAGAGGAGTATACCAAGGAGGAGATTAACTGGAGCTACATAGAGTTCGTCGATAATCAGGATGTTCTGGATTTGATTGAGAAGGTACCTGTTTTACTTTTTCATTTCTCTGGAGATAATATATTATGCATTAAGAAAATACCCACTAGACATTTGTCATGGTTTGAAAAAACGTGGAGCATGATACTGTTGGATTTTTACTGGTTCACTCAGGGACTATCAGATGGACCACCCAATTTTAGTGGTCTGCTATGAATGGCTGTATTGGTCAGTATATCCTCAGTATGCATGAGGTCACCTTTGGTTTCTAAGGAAAGAAGGACCAATATTGGTCTGTATAGTTGGTACGGCCTAGCGCACAATATTTTGCCAGTACAATGGAACTCCGGGGTTCAGTATCAGAATGGTATTATGATGCCGCATCTGGGTAGTGTAGCAGTCATTAATGTCCAATGCCTGATTTGTACCAGAAGATTCTATTAATTTTCAGCAGTGTGTTCTGGTCCACTTTTTTCTTGTTATTGTTAACACAATAAACTGTGAGGAGTTGGGAGAATAATTGACACGGTGAAGAGTTCCATAGCAGTGTTTTTATGTAAATTAGGTTACTCATTTATTCTCTTTGAAGGACTTTTTTTTCGTGCTTTTTACAGTGCATGTATTTTCTCAAGCAAGTATGGAAACTATTATTGCATTTATTATTCTCTCAAGTGCTGATGCACTTGTTTATTTTCTTGAATATCAAAATGTTTATTGAATTACTGGCATTCAAATGGCTTCTTTTTTTCTTCCAAGAACTTCTGAGAGCTGCTTCACAAATAATATATTTATACCATCAAGAATATTCCAGAGTATGATATTAAGAGATTCCCAATATTCTGCTGGAAGAATTCTCTAACGGTATATATAAAGCCACTGGATAGTAGCAGCACAATGAATTTCTCTACTCATGGATGGACACACCAATCTGCATTGAATCCAGTTTTGATACCATGCAGCCAATATTCACTATTTACACTAATGCAATAATTTATCCATCTAGTGCAGTTTCTATTACCAACAACAATTTCTATATTGTCATTGTGATGCTACTTAGAATCTTAGGGAAAATCAGATGGATAGCTTCAAGACATTGCTCTCCTAGTTGATCGATGAAGCTGTAGAATCAATATGTTGGGGTCTCTCTCCTCTTAAGTATTTATAATTCCATACAATTACTTAAAGAGAAGCAGGCAGTCTAGTGTACGTGTAGGCAACAACTGTCATCGGATATTTGTTATTAGTTTTTCTGAAACAATATATATATAGTAAGTGTGCAAGCAATGCACTACATTGTAATACATAGATGCATCAAATTCAACTATGCAATATTATGCCTATGCTTTTTAATCTTAATAGTCATATACATGCCTTTTAATCTCATGTTGTGTTGCTTAATACGTCTAAAATTCGTCATTCCACTAAATTATCAAAATTTATATTGGGGTGCATTGATAATCTCTGAACTATTGCCTATACTAAGGACCATTGTATTAAGCCAACACTCACATGCTTTTACTTGCTTCCGCTTGCCTAGAAGCATGTCTGGATAAACTTAAATAAATTTAACTAATGATATTGATATCTCTAATATTTATTATATTTTTGTGACTTGTTTGCTATAATGTTATTTTCAAAAGTACACAAATTAAGTTGAAAGAGATTATAAGAGTAAATTTTTTCTATTTTGTCTTGATTGTTAGGACTATGAGGGAAAGTGATTCGATGGCTAGGGGGAGGGGGGTGAATAGCACTTGACCTGCAAATAATAACACTTACTCTAGCCAATGCCTTAGCAAAGTCAAGATCATACACAATGGAAACAAAACAAATACAAGACAATGCTAACAAACTATATGTGTTTCAGAACTCTCGCTCCTACACACCACAACTTGACCCTTCAGTGAGTCACTTCCATGAAAAAATCTCTTATAAGTCTATTACAAGAAGAATAAGAACATAAAAAAAGACAAGTATGACAACTAATAAACTAAGTTATGAAATGCAACAAGGAAGTTTAAGAATATATGAATGTTGCTTAATTTACGCCAACCCTCAAAGGCTCCCCTTGGTCTTCCTTATACAACCTTCAAGTTTTCTCTATTTTATTCTCTCATTGATCAGTCACTCCGGCCTCCAGTTTGCGAATAGATTTTTGAGTTAACTTAGTTCTGCACCAATTGATTATCCTCCTTAGCAACGACTACTTGAGTTGATCGATGCCAATCTTAATTGACTACCTAAATTCCTTGCGTTGTTGAACTACCCGATCAAGGCCTTCTCTGTAACTTTGTCAAGGTATGAGTCGACGGGTCTCACACACCAATCGACTAACGTTCAGTTGACTGTCAAATCGAATTGGCTCCAAGCAGAAATATTCTATTTGCAAGCTACCAAACCTAAATCGACTACCTAGTCAACTCAGCTAACCAATCGACTTGTGACACCTTCTAGTCGACTAAAGCCTCCACCATGATCTTCCTAAGATTATTGAGTCTTCACCTAAGTCAAACACTACCATTAACCCAAAATAGAGGTTGCTTGACTTTCACTACTAAGTCAAGAGTTTATCTTCCATAGCTACTTCGCCATCAAAGTTATCTCCTGTCAGGTCTCCAGTCCCTCAGATCATATGAATCGAGCCCATGGCTCACTCCATATGTCATCTTTCTCCTGACTATGTAGTTTTCCTTCTTTCAATTACAGTCAATGTTGCACCTTGATGCTCCTCATACTATGGTCCCTTGAAGGTCTCATTTCCTTCTCCATTATTCAGCACATCATCAGCCACGAAGGCAATCAACTTGGTCGTGCCAAGTCAAGCTCCACAAGTTACTCCACTATCACTCATGTTTTTCGTTCTACGGTCCCTCAGAAACCATATGCATCCTTTTCTGAACTCCATCAGACTTCCAAGCCATTGGGCATGTCACTTTGGCCACGCTGTCATCATCCACACTCGACCTCGTCGAGTCACAAGTTTTCCAAGCTCCATGTGCATCCTGTTAAATTTTTGCACAGCTTAACGCACATATTTAATCCATATGCAAATCCTAACTTAAGTGCTTCGCTCAAACATTCAAAAACATATGTTCGAGGCTTATCATTTAAGACATGATTACACCAACATCGGAATGCATTGAAGTGAAAATGAATAAATCCCATTTTTTATTCATTTTTTTTAGAATTAAACAAATCTAAGATGAAGAATATTAAATGAGTAAAGATCATTTGAAATTGTCTTCGAATGTTTAAGCACATGTTGAAAGATGTCAATTAGATAAATATGGTACAATAGAATTTTAATTAAATTGAGTAGCTATTGCTATAGTTTAACTTTGGAAGCAAGTGGAAGAAGATTAAAGGAGTAAAACTCATTTAAGTTCATCTTCTTGGACTATATGAATTATTGACGGTAATGAAATTGTTTCATTTTGGCCGAGGGCCAAAACCTCGACATTTGATGTTATCTTAAACTTTCAACATATATTCCATATATTCATTTTACATAGAGTTTCTTGCAAATTAGGCTCTAAGATTGCTGGTAAATACCATCTTGTGTTGTAATATGATAACAAGTTTATATGTTGTTTCAGAAACCTGGAGGAATTATTGCACTCCTTGATGAAGCTTGGTATGTGTTGATTCTTTCCTTGTGCTCTTTTACTCACTTCTCCTTTTCCTACTCGAAACAACAGCATGTGCTAATAAGTAGTACAAATGAACTTGTGACTAATCTCACTCTTCTTGGGTTCAGTATGTTTCCTTGTGCTCTTTTACCCAATTCTTTTTTTCCTACTTGAAACAACAACATATGCTAATAACTAATTATAGATGAATTTGTGGCTAATCTCACTCTTCTTGGGTTCAGTATGTTTCCCAGGTCAACTCATGAGACATTTGCCCAAAAGCTGTATCAGACATTCAAAAACAATAAGCGGTTTATAAAACCTAAACTTTCCCGCACAAACTTTACCATTTCCCACTATGCTGGAGAAGTTAGTATATTTTTCATTATATGCTTAAGCACAAATATGTGTCGATCTTCCTTTAATCCAAATTTACAAATTGTTGTTATCTAGGTAACATATCAAGCTGACTACTTCTTGGACAAAAACAAAGATTATGTAGTAGCAGAGCACCAGGATTTACTGAATGCTTCTAAGTGCCCATTTGTTTCCGGTTTATTCCCGCCACTTCCCGAAGAGACATCTAAATCTTCAAAGTTTTCTTCCATCGGATCTCGCTTTAAAGTAATATCTTTTTTTCTCCATATTTGATGTTGTTGATTGCTTAGTGCGCAGATGCTAATTTTTCTTTTATAAAATACTTTAAACAAGTACACAAGCATCTTACTCCTTGTGCCTCTTTGCAATTAATACTTGTGCTCATGGTGTACTTGTCTAATGTCATTTCAGATTAAAAATGAATTTAGGTTTAGAATGTTATTTTAGTATGTTAATTATTTGCATAGCATGTAGCATTAGCAGATGTTGGTGATTTAACCTTTTGTTCATGATCATTGGAATTACAGTTCTTGTTAGTTTTTTAGATGAAAGCTACACCAATGAGTTAGTTGAGCAACATTTGCTTCAACGAGAGAATAGTACTGTCAACCTTATGTTTTCCTTTATCACAAGAAAGCCTCTATATGGTATAGACACAACTTAAAAGTTCAATATTGGTGTTTTGGGCTTCATTATTTGCAAAGGGAGATGTGTTTTATAAACCTTTATGATATATAATTAGTTATTTGTAACTAACTGAATTCCTGCTTTTTGACGCAGCTACAACTTCAATCGCTGATGGAAACCTTGAGCTCAACTGAACCATTCTACATCAGATGTGTGAAGCCAAATAATGTTCTCAAACCTGCTATTTTTGAAAATTCCAATGTCATCCAACAGTTGCGCTGTGGGGTAGGTTTCACAATGTACTCATCTGTCTTGATATCTTTTGAGCTTTATGTAATCCTTCACAGTTTTGCTTCGTGTAGGGTGTTCTTGAAGCAATTAGGATCAGCTGTGCTGGATATCCAACTCGAAGAACATTTTACGAATTTCTCCTTCGGTTTGGTCTTCTTGCCCCAGAAGTTCTGGAAGGAAAGTAAGGACCTTATCATTCGCAATATTAAGTTAATCAATTAGAGAAAAGTTCTCACACACATTAAGTGGTGTATAGTTGCGATAGATAATTTAATATGTCCTCTCTTTGTCTTTTCTGATTCTGGCAGTTCTGATGACAAGATTGCATGCCAAAAAATTTTGGACAAAATGGGATTGAAGGGTTATCAGGTAGAATCATAAATAGCAAATTATTTTTATGTTTGTGAACAATAGGATGAGCAGAGTATATATATTTATGTATTGTGGCATTTTCCATGGGCAGCTAGGCAAGAGCAAAGGGTTTCTGAGAGCTGGCCAGATGGCTGAATTGGACGCTAGAAGAGCAGAAGTACTTGGAAGAGCAGCCAGGATAATCCAAAGACAAATCCGCACATATATTGCTCGTAAAGAATTTCTTATGCTGCGAAAAACAACCATTCATCTTCAGTCTCGATGGAGAGGTATGATTCTTTTAGACTAAGAGTTATGTGTGGCCATCCGTGTTGACTAACATTCAAAATGAACAAGTCACTCTACTACTAGATAAGCATGTGGTCTTCTAATGCATGGATGGACATTTATTTAGAACCTCCTTATCAAATTGTTTGGACTTTTATATTTGTCAAGAATCTTCAACTGTGGTCTCAATTTTGTTAAATATAGGAAGATTGGCTTGTAAGCTTTATGAGCACATGAGACGTGAAGCGGCGGCAGTGAAAATCCAGAAGAATCTCCATCGATACTTTGCAAGAAAATCATTTTTGTTACTTCGTTCATCAGCAATTGCTTTGCAGATCGGATTAAGGGCAATGTCTGCTCGCAATGACTTTAGATTCAAGAAGCAAACTAAAGCCTCGATTCACATTCAGGTAATTCATTCTGTATTGAAGTTGTTTCATGATTTTATATTGTTCTGGAGGGAGATTCTTTTAGTGCAAGGTTTCATTTATAGTCAGGGCATATATATACATTTGTTAGTTCTGTAAATAATCGCTTGTTTATTTACTGTGATTTAGATGAAATTGTCCTGTGATTGCAGGCTCAGTGGCGTTGTCACAGAGATTATTCTTATTACACGAGATTGCAGAAGGCAACACTTTCTTATCAATGTGCTTGGAGACAAAGACTTGCAAGGAAAGAGCTCAGGAAGCTAAGAATGGTATCCTCTTATCTGTCTCTGTACTTTTCTTATAAACTGAACCTTGTTACTAACTTTGATTTATAATTGTAATGTGCGCAGGCTTCCAGGGAAACAGGAGCCCTGAAGGAAGCTAAAGACAAATTGGAAAAGCGTGTGGAAGAACTGACATGGCGTTTACAGCTTGAAAAACGACTAAGAGTAATAGTTCTATGTCAGAACTCTGAAGAGACATATAATGCTGATCTTTGTAGTGTTTTATTCAATGTTCTTGCTTTGAGCATTGTAATTGATCTATCTAATCTTTTTTATTCAAATCTGCAGACTGATTTAGAAGAAGCGAAAGCACATGAAATTGCTAAATTACAAGACTCGTTGCATGAGACACAACTTCAGGTTGATGAAGCTAAGGCCATGGTTATCAAGGAACGTGAGGCTGCACGCAAGGCGATTGAAGAAGCACCTCCAGTAATAAAGGAAACTCCGATCATAGTTCAAGATACAGAAAAGATTAATGCACTCACCGCTGAAACTGAAAATCTGAAGGTAGAAAAGAAAACATACTATAACTATTTATAGATAATTATCATTGTGAAGGTTAATGGAATATTGGATCCAAACCATTTGTTGATGAGATAACTTTCTCGATGTTAGGTTTCTTCTGAAATTTCGCAAGTATGTAAGCTTACATTGAGAAAGTGCCTGTCTTGTGGTTGGATGTTTGTCACATTACTTCATTGCATGTTGATACTAGTGCAAAAGATTCGCCAAACTATCTGACCAGTATCAAAATATTTTTGGTTTTATTGACATATTCAATAACTTTTTCTTTTTTCCTTTGGCAGGTGTCACTGTTGGCAGCAAATCAGGCAACAAAAACAGCTAATATAGCCTTGGCTGAGGCTCAGGAACAAAATAATGGATTAGCCAAGAGAGTTGAAGATGCCGAGATGCGAGCTGATCAGCTTCAGGATAATGTTCAAAGGTTGATTTCGTGATTATATTTCTGTTTCATGCCCCTAGTATTCAGATATAATCATAGCCAATTATGTTAATGCACATTAGTTTAAGTTAATGGAAAACATAATAAAATTTTTAGGAAAACTCAAAACATTTGTCTCAATTTCACACCCTCCTGATTTTCTTTTTTAAAATAATAGCATAAGGTTAGGGGCCTAAGAGCTGCTAATTTCTCCCAAAGTACAGGCTTGAAGAAAAACTAACAAACCTGGAGTCAGAGAACCATGTACTTCGTCAACAGGCAGTTGCCATTTCGCCAACTTCCAGAGCATTAACTACACGCTCAAGAACAACCATCATTCAGGTGCTTGTCACATTTCATTGCGTTCGTGTTTTGGGTCAGCATGAAATGAAATGCTCTTGCAAGATATATTATGTTGCCTGCTTTTGTTGCAGAGGAGCAACGAAAATGGAAATGTTATGAATGGTGAATCAAAAATATCTGTGGTAATCATGAGAATTTATTTTAACATACTTCAATTTATATTCGGTCATTTACCTAAAAGATACAAGTAAACAACCATGGATGGAGTTTCACACATTGAAATATGTAGGAATCAAACCCTGCTACGCCTAACTCCAGGGAACTTCAAAATGATGATACCCCACAAAAGTCACTTAATGAGAAGCAGCAGGTATGCATTTAATCAGTTTCCTCATAGTTCACCTACAGCTAATAACTTTTTGATAATTGACTGTGGCATGTATCTATATCTATGCATTTTATGGCCTCTTTTATGATCAGTGATGTTACACTCCTTTTCCCAAATTCCGTTAACCAGGAAAATCAGGACTTGCTCATCGAATGCGTCTCTAAAGACTTGGGCTTCTCAGGTAGCAGACCTATTGCTGCTTGTCTCATATACAGATGTCTGCTCCACTGGAGATCGTTTGAAGTTGAAAGAACCAGCATATTTGACCGCATAATTCAATCAATAGGCTCAGCTATTGAGGTATTAGATACTCTCTTTTTTTGCTGGGGATATATTTCATTTAAAGTGTCATTGAAGCTAGGATGATATTACAATATTGTGTGCGATGGGACTCGACCTTTTTATTTATAGTCTATATTATTTACAAACTTACTAATTTTCAATCTTCATCTTTGTAGGCGCAAGACAATACTGACGTATTATCATATTGGTTGTCCAATTCCTCTACTTTGTTGTTGCTCCTTCAACGAACATTAAAGGCAACTGGAGCAGCTAGTTTGACTCCACAGAGGCGTAGAACATCAGCTTTGTTTGGGAGAATGTCTCAAGTAAAACCAAATCTTTGATGTCCAATTAACAGAATAATTGTTTGCTATGTAGTTCTACCCTAGTTTCCTTATTTAATTCCATGCTGCTTCTCTGTTTTAAGGGTATTAGAGCTTCTCCTCAAAGTGCGGGTCTCTTTTCTTTCAATAGTCGCATCATGGGTGGATTGAATGATTTGCGACAAGTTGAAGCGAAATATCCTGCTTTGCTTTTCAAGCAGCAGCTTACTGCTTTCCTTGAAAAGATTTATGGAATGATAAGAGACAATCTAAAGAAAGAAATATCTCCATTGCTTGCTTCGTGTATCCAGGTACTAGAAACTAATTTTCAAATACATTTCCTGGGATCTTCATTGACATTGCTATCATGCAGGCGCCAAGAACTTCCCGTGCAAGCTTATTGAAAGGCTCGCGATCCCAAGCAAATGCGATGGCCCAGCAGGCATTGATTGCCCATTGGCGCAGCATTGTGAAAAGCTTGACTAACTACTTGAAAATAATGAAAGCCAACTTTGTAAGTTTGGTGATAAGCATCTCTCTATATATGGTCAGCAAACTTCAGCTCATAATAACTTGTCCAAATTTCAGGTCCCTCCTTTCCTAGTTCGCAAGGTGTTCACACAAATTTTTTCATTTGTAAATGTTCAACTTTTTAATAGGTACTTATAAAATGCACTCGTGGACATCAGTTACCATTGTTGTATTAAAATTATGTTCTTCCAATGAAAATGTCTAATTTACTAATCTTCCTCTCAGTCTTCTGCTGAGGCGAGAATGCTGTTCGTTTAGCAATGGGGAATATCTCAAAGCAGGTTTGACGGAGTTGGAGCACTGGTGCTATGATGCAACTGAAGAGGTGAGTTCCTTTGCTCTCATTTTACTTTCCAACGACCCTGAACTAAAATATCAGTTACTTGCAGTATGCTGGTTCTGCATGGGATGAGTTGAAGCACATTAGACAGGCAGTTGGTTTCCTGGTAATATTTTAAACACATCATCTACGTGCTATCAGAAGTTTGTAATTTTTGAAATTTCTTTTTCTCGAGATCTAATACTGTGCACCTAATGATCTAGGTTATACATCAGAAGCCAAAGAAGACCTTGACGGAGATAACCAATGATCTATGCCCAGTTTGGCCTTCTACCTTGATCTGTTATGATGTCAAAAACAGAGTCGCTCACTACTATTCACATTTCGATTTATTGTTTGATTCTGTTTGCAGGTTCTCAGCATACAACAGTTGTATAGAATTAGTACAATGTACTGGGATGACAAATATGGAACGCATAGCGTATCATCAGAGGTAAGTTTTGACAATTTAGGAATTAAGCTTTCGAAGTATGGTCTTCTAATTTAGGAAGCCTAGCCTCCTGTGATCTAGACTAGAACCTGATATTTGGTTGCGACATCGGTTCGCTTCTTTTTTAGGTCATTTCGAGTATGCGAATCATGATGACAGAGGATTCAAATACTGCTGCTAGCAGTTCATTCTTGTTGGACGATGATTCCAGGTTCATGTTTCTTTTCTTAACTAAATGAATGGCAAATCCTTAGTTGGCCTTTAAATAAAATTTTGATAAGTGTTTATCTTGTAAAATTTTTCAATGCAGTATACCTTTCTCGGTCGATGATATTTCAAAGTCGATGTCCGAGATAGAGATTGCAGATGTCGATCCGCCACCTCTGGTTCGCCAGAACTCAGGCTTTGCGTTTCTGCTACAAAGAAAGGAGTAGTTCATTTTGTCAACTATTCCTTGTAAATATGGCCTCATTCTATTTCTGTCAAATTGGCCACGAAAGAACCAAAAGGCAGTTGGTAGTCCATAATTTTAGTATTCGGGTTTGATTTATTGATTTGTTTTAATTACATTTTTTGTCGATGGTTTGTTTGATTTATTGGGAATGCATCACAGGTTTGTTTTCGATTAGATAAGTTGTAAAATATAGATAATTGTTGAAGCAACTTAGTAAAATATTTAAAGGTGGCGTGTCTTCTTGTTGCTGTTTTTCTTTTCTTTTTTGATAACTTTCTATCCCAATTTCAATGTAATGAGTTTTTCTTATTTGAAAATTTTTATAGATCAAATTATTTTCCTATTTTGTTTAAAAAAGATTTGAGTGGCAAAATTTACCACTCTATTCGTTGATCTGAGCTTTGTATACAAGATTTTATATTGAGATATATTCTCAACATTTAGGTGGAGGTTTAGTCTGATTGAAATACCTTAGAACATCGATTGACCTAATAAAAAATTATGATTGCAAGAGACGGATGAATACTCTTCTATTATCTCGCGGTGAGCTTGTTTGAATAAGCTAGTGAGGGGAGCAAAAATTGATTAAATTAAATTAATTAATTGAATCGTTTGAAATTAAAATTTAGGTTTGGTTAATTTAGATTTTTTTTTTAAAAAAATATATTGGTTATTTAGGTTTAATAGATTTGGTCTTAATTTTAAAATTTTGAATTCAATTAAATCATATTTGGCTATTTTCGAACTAGTAAAAATTTTAATTTCGTGATTCGTAACTACTCTTCTCTCCAGAGTACTGATTTCATCTTTGATTATTTTAGTTTTCAACTGATTTAATTTATATTTTATTAATTTGATTTATTCGATTTTCAATGAAAGTTCAATTGATTCGGTTAGATAAAAAAAAATTGACTTGTTTAATTTCGATTTAACCAATTCAGTTAGTTCAGTTGTTAATCGATTGCTCTTAGTCGATCAATATTGATCCTTCCCCTCTATTCGAATGAAGAACTTTGCTCACCCCTAGATATTAGTCCGATCCTTCCCCTCTGTATGAATGAAGAACTGCCCGTCTCTAGCCTAGCCGTAGAGACTGACCATTTTAAAAATAGATGCGCAACATCATCTTCACTTCCTCATGAATAGAATATATGATTGTAATTCTGTAATTATTAGGTTTTTCAAGTGATTAATTAGTTATTTAAAAGTTAAATTTTAATTATACTATCCAATTTATCCTAGTAACATTAAAAAAAATAATTATCCCCATGGAATGGACACATGACTAGTATATGAGATATTGTCATCATGAAATTTGATAATTAAACCAGGTTTCTGTTCTCCTTTATGTACTAGTCATTGTTCAGACTAGTAATTATCATGATTTATTTCCTCTGTATTGATTTTAAAAACGAGAGTAGTGTTTCATCTTTTATCATTATTATAAAATAAAAAAAACGAATATATGATTGTGAGTTTAATTAAAGTATTGAGTTTATCAATTACGATAAGCAGCAATAACACCTTCACTTTTGGTTTGGTTTGATCGTCTCTGTTTAATTCTAAGGTGAATGTTGGCCCCCAAAAATCAACATCTCGTATGCTATTTTGATGCAAAAAAAGAACCCAACATTTACCTCTCGAATGTTTTTCGTAAACTCTACCAAATCCCTAGAAGAAGTTGCCATAGCTGAATATCCTTGTAGGTTCTTTACGAAAAGAGTGTTGGAACCTTCCATACAAATCGGCCTCATTTGAGACCTCAAAAGAAACTCCATTTTAAATATCCATTATCCTACCTCGTTTAAAGAAATGAATATAATTGAAAAGATAAATTTGATCCATTGTAAACAAGAGAAGCCCTTTTCTTCTGATTTTATTATGAAGATAAATAAATATTTGGTTTGTATAAGATAATTAAAAGTAGTTTATTTAATAGACAGATCAAAACGTGGATGCTGACTTGTATTTGTCAAACGAGATATTAAAAAATTAAAAATAAATCCCAAAGTGTTATTAGTGATAACCCAGAAGATACGGTCAACCTTTAGATCCTTGGATTGCGTACCGATCTGACCGAGCAGCCATTTCATTGGCCATCCGACGCAGCCATCGGGCTTGGCTTCATGTTGCGAAACAGCTTTTTCTCCCCTTCCTCCGCCGCCGCCCCCGCCGCCGCCGTGGCTTTAGTTGTTATATTTCGGCCATGATCTCCGCTTCCTCTTCCTCCTCGACCACCGACGCCCCGCGAAACCACAAATCCACCACCACCGCCAGGCCGAACCAGAATAATGCTACTGCCGCGCTCGTCGTTCCTGCGCAGTCAGTTCTCTCCCCGTCGCAGTCCTCTTCCTCCAGCGTCTCCTCCCACCGCCCCTCCCCCTCCTCATCCGGCGGCGGCGGAGGAGGAGGAAGCGGCGGCGCCAGCCAGGCCTGCGCCGTCTGCAAGTTCCAGCGCCGGAGATGCAGGCCCGAGTGCCTCCTCGCGCCGTTCTTCCCGGCGAAGGACGCCGCCAAGTTCCAGAACGCCCACCGCCTGTTCGGCGTCAGTAACATCCAGAAGATCGTCCGCCCTCTCGATCCCCTCCAGCGCGCCGTCGCCATGGAGACCATCATCTACGAGTCCGACATGCGCGCCGCCGACCCCGTATCCGGTTGCCTCGGCGTCATCCACCAGCTCCAGTACCAGATCCGCCATGATTTCGCCGAGCTCAAGTTCATCCTCAATCATCTCAACGCCTTCCGCGCAGCCGCCGCCCAGCAACAGAGGCAGGTACCGGACGCCACCGCCCTTCAGGCCGCCAGTGTCATCGCCGATCACGACGAACTGAACGGCATCTTTGCCCCTTCGGCGATGATCTACCATCCACAGCAAGCCGATCACGATCAGTTCATCAATTACCTCTGCTACGACGACAAGGAACAGAGCGTGCTGGTTCCCAACTCCGGCATCAACGCCGCCAATTATAACGGCGACGACATTAATGGACAGCAGAAATACTTGAGCCTGCAGCCGTTTCAGAACCAGCAGGGCGTCGTCGAGAGGGACGCCATCGTCAATCAGCCTGCGGTTTTGATCACCGACGACGATAACGAATTAGTTCTACAAGACGGCGGCGGAATGTTCGGTTCTATGCGTATGACTTGCAGGTAATTAAAACTGATCTCTAATTCACTAATTAGTTCCCCTAACCCCTAATTAATTAAAACTCATTAACATAATTAATTAGTTAATTGATCAAAACCTTAAACCCATAAATAATTGCCATGAACTGTAGAAAATTTTTCTCTAATAAAAAATGAATATAAGAATATTGATCATTTAGATGGATTTTTATTAATGTTTTTCGATTTATTTGGATGATCGATGGAAAATTTTCATGAAATTAAATTGATCATTTCAAAAAAAAAATTATAAGACATCATTTCAAATTCATTTCAGATTCGAATTAATTTTTTTTTAATATTATGATATTCGAATCACTAATAATGTTCGTCGTTATTATTTTTTGAATTTTATTCTAATAAATGATGAAAAAATTTAAATTAGTAGAAAGTGAAATGTTGATCTCAGTGTCCCGTCAATCCACTTTAGAATTAATATGGAGAAAATAAATCATGAGAATTAATCTAAGACTTCTCCAAAGATCATACATGTGATCTCGCACGGCCATTATCTTCTTCTTCCTTCATTTTTTTTTTCTATCTATTTTTTTCTTTTTCTTGGATTTTTTTTTTTTCCATTTTGAATTTCTTTCAGTCTCCTTTCAATCGTTCGGAGTAAATAGACGGAAAGGGTAGTTTTTTTATATATTTTTATTATCCTCAAAAAAAAAAAAACTTAATCTTGTAAAATACTTACATTTTTATTTACTTATATATTTTTAATCCAACATATATAAATTAGACTGCTTTTAAATTTGGTGCTGCAGCTTACAAGTCGATCAATTGAAGGGCGGGCAAAACCCAGTGGAATACGTGCAGGAGCACGATCTGAAGGGCGCTGCCTCCTTATTTACCCTCACCAACTACAACACTTGATTTTTCTTCTTAATTTTTCTATTCTTAAATTTATTTCATTACTTGTTAATAATTCCTTGAGAGTTTTTTTTTTTTTTAAAAATTCTCGTGAGATTAATAAATGACTTCTACAAGCCATTTCTGTTTTGTTTCTCTCTTTTTAACTCTGATGCCAAGACTTTTTGTTTTTTGAAATTTAACATTGTCATTATGCATAAGCTCAATTAAATAAATAATATTGAACAACTAATTAAAATAAATAAATAATATAATATATATTTGACTCGTTAATATTCATAAATAAAATTATAAATTATTCATAAATAATATCTTGTAAATAAGCAAACTAACATAAAAATTTCAAATAATCCATCTAAATAAATCAAGTTTAAATCAAACTTAAATTCATTAAATAAAAATAAAGTTAAACTTGAACTAAGTATAATCTAATTTGACTCGGTTATTTTATTTAAAAAAACTTAAATAATATAAATCTTGACTCAGTTTAGAATAATCTAGAATATCTTCTAGATGTTTTTTTTAAAAAAAATAGAATATCTTCTATTATTTTGATGTTTTTAAAAAGGAAAAAGGTATCTTTTTATACAAAATGATTACAAAAGGTGTCCTTTGATTATTATTTTTTTTACCAATAATTTTTTTTTTTCATTTTTGCCCCTAGATTTTCAACGGCAAGCGGCATACAGCGGGGGAGAGAAAGCTATTTCCATCTAAAAACTTCTCGCCCTCCTACGAAATTTAGTTCTTCAGACAAAATGACGATAATAGCAAATTTAGAACAATCGATTCATTGTGGCAAAAGGCGAAACGCTCGCTCTCAGCGCCCCCGCCAGTCCGTCCCAGAACTAACACGGAGGAGGTAAACCACGGGGGCTAGTCTAGCCAGCCCGAACAGTGACTAGTGCATAAGGGGGGCAGGAACCTGGCTACTAGCCAGGATTT
>JBBUKS010000029.1:12351334-12369685 GCA_038050645.1 Hedychium gardnerianum
CTGATCTCAAAACATTCCTTTTTTCCCTATGTGTTGGCGTTGCATACTGCGTTACAAACACAGTTCCGAAGTTGATACAATCCTTACCAATATTGATGAAGATGGCGAAGTTGTAGCTCTTGATGACGATGATGAGCTGCATGATGCTGCTATTAATCAGCACTTAATCGTTGATGTTGTCTAGGAAGGTCGACGTGTGATTTTTTCAATGTATTAACATAAAAATTGATTATTATCGATTATCTCTAAATAATTAGAAGAATTTCTTAGAGAGTATTCATACCTCACTTTTGAGAAGAATTAAGAGAGAATCGTTATAATGATAGTCAGGGAGTTCTCCGACGTAATCATTTTGACGCTCAAATCAATTTAGATGGAAGAAAAAAAATGAAGAGTAACTAGGATTTATAGTAATATATATACGCATAACTTAATTTATTGGAGCAGGTGACTTTTTATAGATTTAGGAGATCTCCTCTCTGTGTTCTTTTCCTTCTCTATTTAATAAGAACGTTTTTCTATTTGCACGCTTATTTACTTGAAGTAATGGGACAATATTCCCTACATTTTCTGAGGATAACGTCATAACGTTCACGTTCTTGAAAGGATAACGCCTTATCAATTCTGAAAGATGCGAAAAGTAATTATGATTATCTTGTCAAATAATTAAGATTTCGAGAGCCGATAAGACTGTTATAATCGAGAGATTGTTATTTTTGATCTATCATTTTTTCTCCTAAATTAACCGACCCTCGGCATAGACAGAAGAAATTAAACAGGTGGCAGATCGCACCAGACCTCTTCCCTGCTCCCTTCGTTCCCGCGGCATGAACAGAACGCCGCTCCGCACCTCGTACTCGTGCGGAGCGGCGTTCTGTTAATAACAAGCTGTTTTGCAGAATGGTTTGATCAGACAAGTCCAGCATATATTTCTATACAAGACACTACTGCACTATGCGACCTTTTGCAATTTCTATAAGCTTATTCTCTGCTCAAGGCCTACAGAGACGACTCCATCATGGACAAGGCTAACAAGCCTCCATGGAAGCACTCGAAAAAATTGAATATTAACTAAATCTTCAATAGAAAATTCCTTATTTAGAAAGCGAAGTAAAAAATATGATGTCAATTTGATCACTATATATCAATTATTATAATTTTATTTATATAAATAAGAAAAATATATATAGATATATCATAAGTTAGCATTGCAATTTGCAAATAGAACAATCAAATTTTAGAGTTGGATAAACAATTATAATATCATGCGCAAGGAGCTTGATAAAGGTCATATATGAATTTCTTAATTTGATAGACATGCTTTAGAAATTGCAAATGAAAAAAATTCAAATGGTTAGTTCTAGATTATTATGCGGTGGTTTCGTGTCAATGTTAAAATAATTTTAATCAAAATTACTTTTATTATAACAGTTATAATATAGTTATTTATCAAAATTATTTTAATTTACATGTATCTAAGAATCAAGTTTTAGTTTGAATAAATTTTCTGTAATTGATGGGTCATCTGCTGAATATTTTCTGATTATTTTAAAATTAATTGATGTAAATTGATTACATGATTACCGGGTGTCAATTAAAAATTATAGTTTTTTTTAAAAAATAAAATTTAAATAAAAAAATTTCACGAACAAAAATATTAAACGAAATCGATTCGGTCTATTCCGAAAAAATCTGGCCCATAGAAGACCCCCGGTTCACCATCAAATCGCCCTCGTTCGCAAGCCCTATATTTTTCTCGCCGTCGCCGCCACTCGCCGCCAACCTACGCGCAGCTCCGCCTCGACCCAGCAACACAGATCTCGTTCTCGTGAACGCTGAGCTTCGATCGTCAAATCCCCCACGTTAGGCGTGTATTAGTCTAGGCTCCGTGTAACGATGAAGGTCAGTCGCACTTTGGCCTAATCTTTATTCTGGCATGAATTCGTTTTTTTCAGCATTGATTTGTGTGTTTATTTTCTTCTCTATTCGCGCTGCCGCGGTAACAGATAGCAGTGGAAGGATGCTTGCATGGGGAGTTGGATAAGGTTTACGCCACGATTCAGCATATCGAGCAGGTGGAGAACACGAAGATTGACCTTCTTCTTTGTTGCGGCGACTTTCAGGTATTTGAATTAACCAATATTTGTTACTGAACCATGCATAAGCTAACAAGCCAATATGAATCTGCCAAAATGATCCAAACCAAGCATAATATATTTTAGGTGTTGTAAGTTAATTCCTAGAGAAGAAATCATAAATACGCCTGAAGACAATGCAATTGACCAGCGTTAAAAATCCCACCAAAACCATCTGGGTATGAAAACAAACTCTGAATCTAGTGCATGATGATACTAGGTCAAAACCTATAGTAGAACAACTCATCATCTTTCTCTAATCACACTCGTTGATCATATTTCAGATAGGAGGAAGGTAATGATGTTTACTTCAACACCAACCACATTTTTTTTTTTGCCTTGGACGATTTGTGCAACCACAAAGTTTTTTGCCTTTGTTTTTTTAGCTAGCTTACAAAATGCTGTCCATTGTCATCTTAGTAAAATTTCTTCACTTCTCTCTCTACATTGGTAAACTGTGCTTACAGTCTCCTGTAGAAAAAAGTGTAGATTTAGGCCTTAAGTATATGACAATTTCTAGATTATTTTGTGGTTTTGCGTTCATATAGTTATCTCTGAATTGGAAACAAACATGACACGAAAGAACATTAAAATGACTACGTTAATAGAAAGCCTACAGAGGAATAGGAACCAGGTGGATTAAAAGTGATCAAGTTGAGAGGAAAATGAAGAAAAGGGGAGAAATTGATGTTAAAAATGGCTAAACTGCAGAATAATGATCCTATGGAAAACATTAGCGAGATGGCTTCAACCCAATTTCTTTCAAAAAGCATGAAATTCTTGCATAATTCCTCTTACTGTAGTTGCCGTTTGATTTTTACTCTTTCCTGAATTTGAGCTTTAATTAATTTTGGGCGCATTGTATTTGATTCAGATAGCATAAAGTAGATTCAATCTACCTAATGTCTTAACAAACTACAAAATTACCTTTTTTTAAGACACTAATAAAAATAATAGAAGCCATCATTCATTTGAAATTCTTATCCCCAACTCTTTTACTTAGGAGGTAACTAGTTATAGAGTGATCCTAGTTGCAAACTGAACTGATGCAGGATATCATTACCTTACTAGTTCGTCTAAGACGTCATTAATGAACAAAAATTTGATGGTAAGTATTTTTCTCCTCCTTTTGTTTTTAATGAATGGTTAAAGCAACCCTCTCTTGGGGCAATATTCGAGAAATAATGGACCCTATCCTAACTTTGTCTTTGCAATAGAGAAATTCAAGATACTTCCTTTGTCTGAGATTAAGTTGACATATTATCCATCAAATTTGGCATTGTTTCCTAATCATTGAGATATTTGACAATTCTTGCGTGTGAATTTAAGTAATCTGATATAGTAGGAAATTATTTGCAATAGAGCACATGCACTTCTTCCTTGTATCAATCTAACAAGGCCTACTGACTGTATATAACTTTTTTTTTTACTTAAATCTTTCAAGCAAGTTTACATATATCAACCCAAAGAAAGAAAATTACATTTTCCTCTTGTTTGCCTCAATTCACTTCTTTTTTTACTTTTTTACCTCTTTAATCTTTTTTTTTGTGTAGGCAGTCAGAAATGAAAATGATCTTGAAAGCTTAAGTTGCCCACCAAAGTACCGAAGTATGAATTCATTTTGGAAGTATTATTCCGGGCAAGCAGTAGCACCAGTTCCAACTATATTCATAGGTGGGAACCATGAAGCATCAAATTACTTATGGGAATTGTGAGTCTCTTTCCCTCATATAGTCATATAATGCATTATTTATTTATTTATTTTATTTTTCTTTTGCTTTAATTGTAGCATAAAAAAAATATATGGAATGGTTTGTACACAGTTAGATAATTTACAAGGGCTTTTGCCAACATATCATTTTGATGTTTGAAAGTTATTTTAGACTTAACAAAGTGAGACAATTCAGCTATATTTCTGTCCCAATGCTTAAAGTGCTCCACATATCTTGCATGATCCACACTGTTAAATGTTTGATAGTTTAACTATGTCACATCTCATAGGACCTACAATGTTATTATCTACACCAAGCTCAGATTCATTGGTGGAAACTAAAACTCCCAAATACCCGCAACACTTGTGTAGTTGTATGTAAACTAAAACTAAACGTCAGATCAGGTTATGTTATCATTTTCAGTCTTTTCTTTTTTATACAAAAGGTTATCTTGCAAAGGTTGTTACTATGAAAAGGATTTGGTCATTTTTGTAACAATAGTCAGTTAATTTAGGTCAATTCAAATGACCTATTTTCAATTTGTCAAGTCTCCATTCATTTATTAAAATTAATAAATTTAGAAGAATAGTTATGTGCTAGTTTCTCATAATTATGACTTTTCTTATCGGAGGGATAGGGAAGACGAGAGAAGGGATGCATAGAAAAGTGGAGGGATGGGTAAGGGAGGGGGAAAAAGGTATTTTACTTGCGCGGGAGAGGGAAATTTTTCAAAATAAAAATCCACAACCCTTCTCAGACTAATTGTGTTTCTTTGACCACTAATGAAGCCTCCTTTGCTTTCTACCTACATTTGGATGTAATGAACACAGAATTTTCTGTCTGGTTTCTCTCCTTTACCATCCAAATAATTTTCTCTCTCTTTTATTCTTTTCAGCCTCTACGTTCCCCCTCCTTAGTTTCCAGCTGCCAGCTAAAGCTTTAATTTTCTTTATATGCATTGTTACATTGTAACTTCTTAATGTTGCAATAGTTTGCCATGTGATAACATTCAGGCCCATCATTATTCTTGTTTTTGATATCATATGAATATTGATAACATCTATTTATTGGTTTCTTGATATTTGTTTGCTAGATATTATGGTGGATGGGCTGCACCTAATATTTATTTCTTGGGCTACTCTGGTGTGATCAAGTTTGGCAACATAAGAATCGGTGGACTCTCTGGGATTTATAAGTCTGGCCATTATCATCTAGGCAAGTTTTATTTTCAATCATTTTACATGCATACTTATTTTGTGTCAATCATGCGTTCTATTTTCTTTGGTACTTTAAGAGAAAAAGTTGTTTCATTACTTACTGTCTATTATAATTTTCAATCATTTTATACGCACACTTATTTTGTGTTAATCATGCCTTCTGTTTTATTTGGTATTTTGAGTAAAAGAAATCATTTCACTACTTTCTGCCTGCAAGCTGTTTTTCATCATATTTCCTTGATAGTTGATAGTAGAGTGTAATTTGACAGCCTCTATATGTCATATGTCATTCTCCCATCACTTGTTTGCTCGCTAATTCAATCTTTTTATCAGCCTGAAGTTAGATTGAGCTATTTGATTACTTTATCTGAGGCAAAATAAGATAATTATTCATGATGCTTCCCTTGTGTGTTCTGATTATGTACCTTCTGAGCAGGACATTTTGAGAGACCTCCATATAATGATCGGGATCTTCGGTCTGTGTATCATATTCGTGAATATGATGTAATGAAGCTCAAGCAAATTAAGGACCCAATACATGTTTTCATATCCCATGATTGGCCTGTTGGTATCTATGAATATGGAAACTTGAAGAGTCTTGTTCAACATAAACCATTTTTTAAAGAAGAGGTATATTTTAGTTCTCATGCATACTTTTTCTATAATTTCCTAATCTTATAAATGAAAATAGCTTGTACGCAGCATGACATCTGTCACGTGTTTAGTACAGTTTGTATTTACTGTATATATATTGCTTATCTGGTTTTAGGAGCAAAAGATTGTGCCATGACTTTTTTTGTGTGTATTAGAACTTAGAAGTCAATATCAGGACCATTAACTTCATCAATTTATTTCAGTGGATCAACTTCAATCATCTAGATCAGGCTGAATTAAAGTTCCAGACAGATATTCATATCTGCATATTATTTATTATTGAGATTGTAAAGCATACTTTTTAAAATTTGCATTTTTTTTTTCAAAAAACCATCTAACGCTTATTCAAGCATCATCACAGCCACTCTACCTGCCAAATATCCAAAACATTTCCAGCTAACGTATGCATGATATTCAAGAATTATCTTACAACTCCCATATTTGCTTTATTCAACATGAAAAGATCTATCATAATGAAGATGTCTTTTTCTCCTTTTTCTTCATAAAGGAACTTAGTAATTTGTAAAATTATTGAGATTTCCATATTCCACATGGACAGATGACACATTTTATATGATTGTCTTGATGCTATTGCAATTCATGCAAGTAATCTGACTGTTGTAGTTTTTCCTCAGATCCAGAAGAGAACTCTTGGTAGTATGCCAGCTGCAGAGCTGCTGAGCCAACTGAAGCCTCAGTATTGGTTTTCAGCTCATCTTCACTGCAAATTTTCAGCTGTTGTTAAGCACAAGGAGGATGAGTCTATAACAAAGTTCCTAGCCCTTGACAAATGCCTTCCAGGTCGGAGTTTTTTACAGGTAGGAATTTCAATGTTTATTTCACCATGTGCAATATGTGAAAACAATTGAATAACTAAATTTATTTTCTATGATAGATTATTGATATCAACTCAAACTCAGGACCTCATGAAATTCACTATGATGATGAATGGCTGGCAATAACAAGAAAGTTTAATAGTGTCTTTCCATTGAGCAGAAAATCTATTCACTTTCGGTCGGAATTGCTATTTGTTTATTAGTTGTGCTTCATATGTACATTAGATTATGTTAGTAACCAAAGCTTATCACTGTCATTTTGCATGCAGGCCCGAACAGTATGACATGCAAGACTATTGTGAGTGGGTGAGAAATAAACTAAATGTCAGAGGGGCCAGACCATTTGATTTTGTGCAGACTGTTGCACCTTTTCACCCTTCTCAGCCACTCACCAACCGGTCAACTACAGGTAATAACAGGATCCTTGATTTTCAACTTTTGACTATGGTCAGATATGCAAAAGATTGAATTTGAGTCTGCTAGTATTTGAATTAATATTATGTATGCACTTTCCTATTCATAAAATGTAAATTGATCCTACAAGTTAATATTCATGCATCCATGGTGATTTGAGTTATATAGAATCATATTCTGGACATGATTTCCTATTCATGTTCACGCAGCCAATATGCTAAAAATTTTGTTTCCTGCCAGGTCAAAGAGTACTTGGAGTCGGTAGACTCTGGTCTCTTTTATCTCCTGTGTAATACCTTGGTTGTGTCACCTTGAAAACAATAAACTTAAAATAATGTTTTTCTTTCACATTTATTATGTATTTAGTCACTTCCAATCTGAGTTTGTGTGATGCAAGTTTATTTGCCAATTTGTTGTCTCATGTAGATTTTGGTAAACAATTGTCCTCACTGTAGACCTTTTTCCCTTAGATCCTGGATGTGATGATTTAACAATTTGCTAATTAATCGGCTCATGGAGCCAACTCCACTCAATCCACATACTGTTGGGAGTATGTGAAATGTCTCTGAAGAATTACTAGATGTGATAGTGTAATCCACTTACATTGGACCGTCTCCATTTTGGCTTTTTTATGATTTGTTTGGTTTTTTTCCTCATTATATTTACACATCTTTGATTGCATGAAATGGTTTTATATATTAATCCTTAAAACCTTTTGGAATATCTGGCATCATCTTTTTTATTTTTTATGCTTCATTATGGGGTTATTGATGTTCAAGCTCTTCCATTAATTGCAGGACATTGTCGGAACCCCCAGACAGAGTCATTGTTGGAGTTTTTAGAGCTCCCTTATCTTCTTGATACTGCTGTAGAGGCCAATACACCAATGCAAAATAAACATACTGTTGATTCTAGAGGTATTCTATTAACTTACAGATGTTTGAAATATTGTTCCTTTTCTCTATCTTTCCTTATTATCTGCACAACTGTGTTAGCTAAATTTACATTTTTAAGTTTTAGGTAGATCTATTTGTTGTATATTTGGTGTTTGTCCAGTAAATGCCAAATAATTCATGTCTAATTCTTCTTGCACATATTTCAATGTTCTCTTTTGTTCTATCCAAGATGGATTATCAATGTTTTGATGGTTTTTTATTCATGGGTATGGGTCATCACCTATTTATCATATTATTTTTTGATAACTGATATTTCCCTGTTGAACTAAACGGGTAGGTTTACTGTGTATCTCACTTGAGCTTAGCATTGGTTGTTGAGCTCAGCCCATTCCCTGGGTCATCGATGAAGAAATGTGCCTTGCTTTCCTCTGTTACCAGAGGCCACCCAAACTGCAATAATTAACCATTTGTTTCAGATTCCTCCTAAAACCTATCAACCCATAAGATTTCTGACTCTTAGAAACGTGCCTACTAAAAAGTTGCTTCAGCACCGTGATAATTTTTGTCTTGACCAGAGACTACATTGTTTTCACGTGCTTTGTTAAATGCAAAGGGTGGTATCTACCTGATAAGGCTTGTGAACAACATCGTTCGTGAAACCCTCCTCCACTTTATTTACTGAATAACATATTGTTAATTGTGTAACATTGTCAAAATTTTCTTCTTGTTTTTTCCTTGATATTTGTCTCTTTCACTGTTATAATCACAGAAGCCACAAATGCTAAAACAAACGACAATCATGACAGGAATCTACGCAATTTTTTGTCATATCATTGTTTTCTTGTTATCTAGTACTACCATTGTCTTGGAGCACTTGATTCTTACTGTCATTGCATTTCTCCTTACATGAGTCTTCTGCATGCCCTCAAACGTTATGTTCTCCCTTTATGAATTCATTCAAAATTGGCAGTATAACTGAATTTTTTTCGTATGTTTGTTCCGGCTTATGTATGCATCTTCCGACCATTGCAATGGACTCACAATTTCTCCATAATTCAGTCGGTCACAACTATTAATGCAACTTTCTCATGATTCTTGGCAGATTCTTGGAATCAACATCAGGACGATGGTAAATCTGCTGGAGATGAGAATATCATTGAGCTTGATGAAATTGAAGATGACGAAGATGAAGATGTATAACATTACAAGTTGCTATTAGCTCCTGTTGCCATTAGCCGTTTTTTTCCGTGTAAAATATCACTAAGGATATTTATACTCTTGATGATTGTATCTATAGAGTTGCGCTGTAGAAATTACACATGCTTCTCTAGCTTGTTTTATAAAGATGCCTAATCAGTTAAGGATGAATCACTTTAATTTTTCCCTTTGATATTAGTTTAGATCCAGTAGACGACTTGAAAAAGGATAATTATCTATCGTGAGGCCATAAATCTGTATATCTTTCTTCTGTTTGTCATGGATACTTTTCCTATCATGTGCTTAGGTTGTGAAGGGCATATTTAAATTGTTAGTCGCTATGATCATGGTTTCAAGCATTGATTGTTATTGTATGGCATGGTTAAAACGGGAAGAGACTCCTCGATATCCTTCAAGTCCATCATATTGTTACAGGTAAAGAAGAGGGAGCAGTAGAGCTGGACGGTAGGAAACACAGGTTAATAAACATGGCCCAGCACAGTAGTCCCCACTGTTCATCTTGGCTACCTCTTCTTTCCAGAGCCCCATGAGGTGTAGTGATGGGGTTGCACCCTCCCCTGCAACTGGCTTCTTTTCGCCATCACTGTCCCTACTGCAGGAAGTGCAGTGGTGGGGTTGGGGACCCCTGGTGAAGCAAGAACACACAAGGGATTCAAACAATTGCAACTTATGTCACTAGGTAACTTGTTGTAACAGTATTATATCTCAATATTATGTTTACATGTACTAATTTATTGGGATTTATCTTGGTTAATTGTTTCATGCTGCCTTAATTGGATCCCTCAATTTTTGCTGATGGATGATCATTGGTGAAGCAATAACACAAGGGATTCAAACAATAGCAACTTATGTCACTAGGTAACTTGTTTTAACAGTATTATATCTCAATATTATGTTTTAATGTACTAATTAATGGGATTATCTAGGTTAATTGTTTCGTGCTGCCTTCATTGGATCCCTCAATTTTTGCTGATGGATGATCATTGGTGAAGCAACAACACACAAGGGATTCAAACAATTGCAACTCATGCTACTAGCTAACTTGTTTTAACAGTATTATATCTCAATATTATGTTTACATGTACTAATTTATTGGGATTATCTAGGTTAATTGTTTCATGCTGTCTTAATTGGATCCCTCAATTTTTGCTGATGGATGATCATTGGTGTTTCAAGCTGGTTAGCTCTGTCGGATAAAAACTGTCTACCTTCAAAATTAGTGAAACCTAGATATTTAGATTATAAAAAAAAACATATTAACTAATATGCTAATTTATATAAACACTGCTATATATTATGAATTTAATAGTTTTAAATTTATTGATTTGATTTGATTTAATTTGTTATTATTTGCCCATCTGAATAGATGAACAATTCAATTTTGTGATGCTAATTATCAATGAAACTTAACTCACACACGAGTCTTCATATCAGATGCTCATGTGCTAATTTTGGATTATTTTTTGTCCTAATCGTAATCGAATCTCATTTGTGTGTGATTTAAACTATTTGTTCATGTGGCTCCCTAAGTTTTCGGAAAACAAATTGCATAATAATGCATCTACTTTATATTTAATAATTACTTTGCTTAATTAATCGCCGGTGCAATCTCACAGAGCTAATTAAATAAGTGAATGGTTAACCATTATTATAATTTAATCTAATTAATTAACTTTATGGTACCCATTATCATATTTAATCTAAAAGGAACCTTTACTAGTTCCTTTGATCTCTTAAGCATTTGAATCTTTTAATATTAGATAATGACAAAGGATCTGCTTAATTTAGCTTTTAATATCAAATAAATCTAACTTATCTCATCTATTGAGTGGAACAAAATATTCTATGAGATGTCGATCATATCCAACAAGTATTTATAGAATTAGATTACCATTATAAAAAACAAACTTAATATATGATCGTGAAAAAAAAATTATTTCAAAGTATTTAAATTTGCATTTTTTTATTTTAGTTGAAAAATAATAATACAATTTTATTCATTAAACTTGAAATGTAATCATAATTGATTGATGCTTGCATCATTGCTAGTGTCAGCTTACACTTTTCTTCCTCAAAAACATATTTAATCAATCCCCATCTCTTTGGATTCCCAAGTAGATGTCATGCCAACATCTCTGCAGATCTTGATGACACGTCAGCATGAGTTGATTGTACATAAAATAATGGCTTAAGATCATTCCTCAAAATCTGAAATGAATAAAATATTTTATTTGCTAAATAATAGCAATAATAAAGATTTTATGAGCTTAGTGTTCCTAGAAAAATATTTGTATAATTTGATTGGAAAAAATATTTTTTTTTATAAACTATTGGTTTGAGCAATAATATTAATTTCTAAATATTTTCAATAAAAAATGTGGCCATTTATTGTAGTATATGTTTTACACGTTGGCTTCTGACGTGATCAGATGATTTGATGCAACAGGGAAGAGGTAAGGTTTCCTGATGAATTTCATATTATTTTACTTGTATAATTAATTAGTTAGACCTTTATAATAATGCTAATTAATTTTAATCTAGTAAGAATAATTGTATTATTATATTCATGATGTCTTTGGAGTTCTAGACATTGAATTTGTGTCTGGCTTAAAAAAAGGGTAAAAAAAAGAAAAGGAGGCCTTTATTTTTTTCCATCTAAAGTGCACTTTTAAATATATATATATATATATATATATATAAATATTCATTTAATTTTTTATTCTAAATTATTTTTATTCTAATACCTTTATAATAATTTTAGTTCAAACTATTTTAACATTGGTCCTCAAATATTAGTAAAAAATATTTTAATTTAGTCCAAATCTATTAAAAAAATTTACTAAAATTATTATAACTCAGAGTAGTTACTAAAATTATTCTCATAATAGTGATGAGAATGTGAATTGAGTTTTTGGACGGTAATAGCCGAAACAACTGTGGGGTAGGGTTAGTTGGTTGGGTGAATTAGACTCGTGCCCTAATGTCATTGGGAGACATGGCACATCGCCCCTCACGTGAAGCCGTACGATATTGTCTCCCCCTCTTTTCTTTTCATTTTCTAACTCCATTAATTATTTCATTAATTAATTGGTTAATTGCATATCCCATTCTTAATTAATTAATTGATTGATTCATTCATATGTTTGAATATTCCGTTGTGATGACTAAGATTTTGTGCTATTCTCTCAAATAATTGAAGGACATATTGCTTTAACTACGAGTTATTTAATCTGAACTAAAGGAAATAAAATTAAACTTCTTCTACTATGACTTAAAAACTTCTAAACTTTTTTTTTTTTTACTACTACAATAAACAATTATTGCTAAATAATTTTCCTTTTAAACTCCATATTATAAATTTGTTCGTTTTGAGAGTTTCTTTTGTTTATTTACAACTTTGATTAAAATTCTGTTGATGAACATGATTTACCTGCTTTATTTATAAATATCATTCATGAATAATTCATAATCACAGCTCATAAATATTAACAATATGAGTCTAATCTTTTTCATTTAGTTTAATAAATATTTAATCTTATTTATTTAATTGACTTTATACATATTAAATTAACATAAATAAATTCTTACTAAGTCAAATATCAAATTTACTTATGAATATCTAATTCATTTACAACCCTAACTACTATATAATACAAACATAAAACGGTTTAAGTTGATTCATTTATCATAATACACTCTATTATGTTTAATATTACTAGTCCAACATTCTACTATGCTAAAATCTTAACAAGTAGTTAGAACAATCAAAACTACTTTACTGCAAGGAATCATCTATAAATCATGCATTCACATATATAAAAAGAGAGAGAGAGATTGGTGTGATTAAATTATACAATGATTTGTTTGGCATTGATGAAGCAATAAATGAGAGTAGTTGTTGATAGCTTGATACGTACTCTCTTCCTTAGTTGTAGTTCTATCAGATAACACACTATTAAAGAAATTTTAATTGCAATACCTCTTCTTTTTTCTCAATCAATCAATTAGAGGAACAAAATTATGTTTGATAGTTGAATTTGAATTATAATTATGATTAATTTATCATCTTCCACGTGTCTTGGGCAGCGTTATTACTTTTGCTACACACTATTTGAGCCACCAAAATCCATCCTTGAAATTAAACTAGTGCCTTGATATTTGGAAACTGAAGGAGAAAGGAAAGGCTGCTCTGTACCTGCCTGTGTGTTCCTCGACCATGGAAGAAGCCATGGCATCTCCATGCTACTCTGATATGGTAACGCACCGACTCAAGATCCAATCTTTTAGGTTTGTTCTTTCCCAAAATCTAATTTTTAGATGATTTCAGTGTGGAATTGTGCAGGGCGTGGATCAGGGATTCTTCAACGGATGGGACTTGCAGCAGCTGGAGGTGGCTTTGGGACAGGGATCGGAGCGGAGTCCGTCCTCCGAGAGCCACACCGAGAGGCCCAAGAAGCAGCACAAGACCAGAAGCTGGAGCTCCTGCACCACCGCCGCCGACCAGAACTCGGCCTCCGCTCCGAGAATTCTGTCGTTCGGGAAGCCCGATTCGCCGATCTGCCACTCGGGCTTCTACGGTGGCGTGGTGAAGAAGAAGGTGGAGGAGGCGGCGGAGGGCTCCGTCAGCAATGGCTCCAGGAGGAGCTTCCCCGCGAAGAGGACGTCGGCGCACAACCATGAACACATCATGGCGGAGAGGAAGCGGAGGGAGAAGCTGAGCCAGCGCTTTATCGAGCTCTCGGCCATCGTTCCTGGTCTGAAAAAGGTAGCTGTTCTTATTTCAATCTGCGTTTTTTGGGTCATGATTTGAGCCCTTTTCGTCTGGTGAAGATGGACAAAGCTTCAGTTCTCAGCGACGCGATCAAGTACTTGAAGCAGCTCCAAGACAAGGTCATGGACCTCGAAGACCAGCTCGCGAAGAGGAGCATCGAATCGGCAGTTCTGGTGAGGAAGACAAAGCTTTGCGTCGAAGACGACGCCGCCGACGACGATAGCGATTTCAAAGACGATCGCCGACGACGAAGTGGCTTCTTACCCCCCAAGATCGAAGCGCGAATCTGCGACAAGTCCATCCTGATCAAGATCCACTGCGAGAACCGCAAGGGTGTGCTGGTTCAAGCGCTGTTGGAGATCGAGAAGCTCCACCTCTCGGTGATGAACACCAGCGTGATACCGTTCCCCGGCAACTCCCTCGACATCACCGTCGCGTCTCAGGCAAGTTTCCGATCGAAAGCTCGACGAGCTCGTTCGTAATTACCTTATAATTGGTTTTGAATGTCTGTGCTGGTCGACAGATCGAGGAGGCCTTTTCCATGTCGGCTAGCGACGTGGTGAAGAGGCTGAACTCAGCATTCAAGCAGTTCAAATGAGACGATCGTCGTCACAGAGAGGAAAGCTGAAGATGAACTGAGTTCTTGTTTTTCTTTTTCCCATCTTTATTACCTGTTATTTTTCATTCTCTTCCTCCAATCTTCTTCTGCGCGATGTTTTCTTTCTCTGTTTAATCCATAAAGAAATTGCAGAATCGGCATTCATTTGATGATGCAAGAGTATCAATCAGTTCATGAAAATGAAACTTTGGCATGGACTTTACCTTCCAGTCCTTATCAGAGATTGTGATTTTGCTGGAAAAATGGCAGCCAACAAATAATGAATTAATATTTCTGAAAAGGAGGAACATAAATTCTGAGATGCAGACCTTTGAATTTAATTATTGTGTTTCTTGTGGTCCGTAATGTGTTCTTATGTCATACACTTCCTATTTCTGAAACGAATTAAAAGGACGATTACTTGGGAGGAAATTTGAAGAGAGACAGACAGACGCAAATGTCAAGATTAATCCAGAAGCATTCATTTCTTTTGAGCAAAGGATCATAATTTAATTTTTTAAAAATGCTTAGTATTTGCTCATAAACTCTTTCTAGATGATAATCAGGATTATACTTGCAATTATTTCAAGATCATTCAAAATATCAAATACCTATAGTGGCCCGATACTAATTATAACTTGATATGGAATAGTTTTGTATTTCCTTGGACTTGAAGGAAATGTTAATCTCTAAAATCTTACATCTCCTAAGACTCATGAAAAGAGATAGAGTCATGTTTGATAGTAAATATACTATTATATAGTTTCTGATTTTTTTTGTATTTGTATTAATTTTTAATTAATAAATTATTATGATTTCTGACCAAAATAGAACAAATTGGTTCTATGGTGTAGTGGTTAGCACTCTGGACTTTGAATCCAGCGACCTGGGTTCGAATCCCGGTAGGACCTTTTTGTTTTTTATTATAATTTATATATATCTGATCTCGATTCACAACACTCATAACAACTGTATATTGGGATTGCATTTTTTTTTTTAAGATTCAAGTGACAGAATGAATAAAACACTAGACACAGGAAAGTAGTAGAATCTTAAAACACTGAATTGGTCTAAGATCCAAGACATATCTGAAATACGCATGAATAGATATCTACAATTTACACACACTACATTCTTGAAGATGGCTAGATGGGAAGACACATTCATCCACTACCTTCTTAACCTACCTGATACAGAGCAATCGCTGAAGCAGGTCCAAAGTCAAACAGTGGTTAAGTTCTTGCTGAGCCCTGCAAGGAAGACCTGCTTAATTACCTCAATTGTGCAAGTGGGGATAGCAAATTCAAAGTCAAAACACAAGTTAAATTCTTGATGAACGCTAACTTTGGAACTTGAATCGATCTCAGTAAGTAGAATAATTCATGTTATCAAATGAAAGGGCCTCAATACGCAACGTACGTAGTAGACAAACTCGAGCTAGACAAAACGTCGAATACCTGAGAGGCAACCACGAAGGAAGCAGGGCGCAATAGAGCATCCTCTTCTGCCGTCGGGAGGTAGAGTAGAACGGGGAGGGTAGGCGGTGGGGTCCTTGCGCTTGATGTCCCAAGGCTAGCTAGCTAGCTAGCTGCGTCTTCTTGAGCCTCGTCTTCTTCTGCGGCCGCCGTTGGCTATCAGCCAGCTTCACCTCTAGAGCAGCGACGCCACAGTTGACGGCGACGATGATGCCATCACAATTCACATCATGAACAACCATAGAGCTTGGTGTGGCAGTAGGAGATAGCCTCAAATATCTTCGACGATACCACCACAGAAGGAGACTTTCGCTGCTCTGCAGAGCTTGATGACCTCCCTAGCTAGATCATCACCTGCCTCGTTAAATTGCAGAACATTTTTTGTTATGAATTTACTACCAAACTTATTCATCACTCCGGCCATTTAACCAAATGTGTTTGAGAAGTTTTGCCCTCAATTAATTAAGTCGGGGACGTTAAATTTAAAATGATCGAGTCTATCTTACAAAAATTATTTATCGATCATCAAAATAAATTAAAAAATAAATCTCTTCAAATGATTAATATTTTTAAGTCTATTTTTTATTAAAATAAAATTTCTTACCGTGCAATTGAAAAAAAATCATCTATTAATCATCCCTCAATTAATTTCAACCAATGATATATTTTTGAAAAAAAAAATTGAACATCTATATTAATTTGAACGTTAATATATATCACTTATTCAAATAACATATCACGAATTTATTATATTAATATCTTTTTTTTATTAATGTATATTTATATTTATTTTAATATTAATATTTATTATTTATGAATTTTATTATCTATTATTTATCTTTATTTTTTATATTTAAAATTTATTTATTTATTTTTTATTTTTTTATAAAAATTATTTATTAATAATGTTTAAAGGAGTAAATGCGATTAATACGAAGAAGATATCATAACACTTATTTATATTAATTTATAATATTATTTAAATACTATAATATTTATATATTAATATAAATATAAATGTCATAATCACTTGAATAGTTAAATATAAATTGATTTTATGATTTAGTTTGTTTTATAAAATTTAAGAATGGACAATTTCCTCGTGTTGTTCACTGATTCATCATTTTATTAAAATTCGTTGCTTTCCCCACAAGTTTTGCTCTGCTCCGTTACTCTGAATACGTAGACACAGGCACGTGTGCAATCTCAGTCATGTCTCCTTGTTTCTGTCTTTCCCAAATCCCATACAAGCTTTATCTCCAAATATTTATAAAATTATTATAATATATAATATTTTTATTTAAAATTAATCCATGTTATAACAACTTTACCACGATATTTAAAAACTGCTAGAATAATTTTAATTAAATTAGAAAAATATATTTTTGATATGATCGAGTAATTTTGATTAAATATGAATAATTTTATTTTAAGTTGTAAACAGTATTGAAACAATAAAATGTTATTTTGATATTCTTAAAAGCTTTTGATAATGATAAAAAAATAAAGATTGCTTTTTGACCACCTCTCCATCACATATAAGTTGACTAGTCTCACCCACTTGACCTCGCAAGATATGAATAATCATTGACACAGGGATGTGAAAGAGCTCCTAGAATTGATAACATAGGTGAAACAAGGAGGGCCCATCAAAGATACATTAGGATTCGAGGAAACAAAGGAGGGCCCACCAAAGGATGTACCAAAGATACATCCTCTAGGATGGTGATGCAATCTTGTCCTGAGATGGATTAACGGCACCGCTGGATGCAGCGTTTAACTTTTCGTCACCGTGATACAACTTTGATGCTCTTCTAAATTTTGGGATTACACTTCATTAATGCCAACTTTGTTCAAGTTTCTAGCAAGATCATAAATCATAAATTATATTTTTGTTTTTATTTATTTAAGATGATAAAAAATAAAATATTTATTTTTAATATTTTAAGATCAATATGAAAGAAATAAATTATAAAAATTAATTTATTAATTCAAATAATAATTAGTATATAAAAGAAAATAAAATTTTAATTATTATTATTTTTTTAATTCAAGTGTGTACTTATTGATTACTCCCTTACCATTCGTGTGTGATGATTTAGCGAAGCCCTCACGGGATGGATCGATGACTAGTACATGAGGTGTTGTCATAATGAGATTTGAGGTTTAAATCCTGGCTAGTAGCTAGGTTTCTGTCCTCTCTCATGTATTGGTCACTCTTCGGGCTAGCTAGATTAGTCCTTATGATTTATTTCCTTCGTATTAATCCTGGAATAAAATTGATGAAAATATTAGGGCGAGCGTTTCGTCTTACTGGCACAGTGATGATTTAGCGAAGTATTTCTTGATGCTACCCAATCATTCCTAAGTCCCCCGCCCCCACCCCCCACACGCTTTCCCTCTACTTCACAAACAATATCACGTG
>JBBUKS010000029.1:12370554-12404827 GCA_038050645.1 Hedychium gardnerianum
GATCCACGAGGTGGAGATGCCCGGCAACGGCGACGTCCCCTTCACCCATGCCAACATCAGCTATGCTCGCGCCGAGCTCGGCTACAACCCGACGACCAACCTGGAAGCCGGCCTCAAGAAGTTCGTCAAGTGGTATCTCTCTTACTACGGCTACAACCCAAGAACCGGCGCCAAATCCTCCAAAAGCTTATAAAGATCGCTTTTCTTTCTCCTTCCTCTTTTTTCCATCGTCTTACATTGAAATTTAGCTTCTAAAAACCATACTGGATTCTTTGACGGAAACTGTTAATTCTGCTTCCACTCTGTTAATTAAATCTTTGATCGGCGCTCCGCCGACCACCGTCTCCGGCAACGGAGCAGATTTGGTATCAGTGCCATTCTGGTTAATATCATCCCTGTACTGGTTGGTTTTCTCTGTTGTTTACGCTACTCTTTCGGAACGACGACGTTGTGTAGCCGCTCGCTGAGTTGCTGACACTCTCGGGGTCCACCGGTCAATCAGCAGAAAGTCGTCGAGTGTGAGCTGCAAATGTGATGATGCGCGTGTCGGGAGATGAGCTGCCAGGCTGTGTAGCTGGGCCCACTCGATTGATTCCCATCCTCGGTTTTGTTGCAATGGACGGGTCTGATGTCCCTCGTCTCGGTCCTTTCAGATCGAACGGCCTCGACGGCCTATCCCTCTCATCCCTTACAGCACATCGACGCGGTATGTCCAGCTGTAAAATTCAAGAACGACAAAAAAGGATATATATATTTCTCTGAAACGAGAAGTTTCGTTCGACTCGAGACTTGCTGAGCTGTGAAGGACGAAATTTGTCGAAGAGGCATCCTCGGCCGTTCAGGGCCCCGCTTACCTGTTGGCCGTCCAATGCAAAGTCCTGATTTCCATCTAACCGTAGATGAAGTAAGAATTTACTGCCTAAATATTTTTTTTACTAATACAAAATATGATAACAGTGGTAATGATTTGCATCTTTAACTTGATTAATCTCTTATTTTTCAATTTAAAATAATTAGAGGTAACTTACTAAGAGAAGGAAAATCTATCTTTATTCTCTTTTATTGTGACAAAAGATGAAACGTTCGCCCCAAGATCAACACAGAGGAGGTAAATTATGGAGACTAGTCGAGTCAGTCCGAATAGTGACTAGTACACAAGGGGGGCAGGAACCTGGCTACTAATCAGGATTTAATCTCTAGATCTCATTATGATACTATCTCATGCACTAGCCAACAATTCATCCCGTGGGGACCTCTTTATTCTTTTTTAGTAGCATATAAATGTTTTATCTTTTTGAACGTATATAGATAAGAGAATAGATAAATTGTTAACGAAAAAACAGAGAAAAAGAAAGACGCAGATTTTTTAAAAAAATGGAAAAAGGGAAATTTTCATTAATATTCTATTATTTTTTAAAAGTTTTTTTTTAAAACAAATTTAATTGAAATATCCAAACCTTCGATCGTTATTTTAGGATATCAATGAGGCAAAACAGGAGGAAGGGTCCGATCTCGTTCGTTTCGAGCCCTTGGTTTCTCTCTCGCTTTGCGGGCGGACGTAAGAAGCTCCATCGATTCCTTCTATATCTCTTTCTCTCCATTTTTCTTGATCCAGTCTGTGATGCATGATCTCAGTTCGAGGTTGCCTTTGATCGCGCATAATGATTTTCTCGTTTCTTTCTTCATTTTTTGATCGTGCGATTCTAGGGTTTTCCTTTGATTGCTTATGAGTGTTGGTCTTCCTTGGTTCTATGGATGATGAGTATCGCACTATCTCTATTCGTCGATCTCGATTCATGATCTCTACCATGAATGTTTAATTGATCTCAGTTCATTTCTGTTTTCGTGGATTTTGCCAAAAGTGTTGGCTTTTTGAATTTAATTTGCCGTCTCTCTAAATTTCCTATACCTAACTTAATTGTGCCAAAATTTCTGTGTTTTGCCTATTTATTCAAGAAAACTTTACAACGAACTATCGAACCATTTCTAAAAAGCTGATTATCTTTCTGAATTCTAACAGGGCAAAGCTTTAAGGATATTTGGTAGCTTAATCCCTAATTTCATCATTGATAATTTTGATCCCAGGGAGGCAATGTCAAACCACATTTAGATTTGAGCTATTGTGTTATTAATCCATAAAGACATAATATGTTTTATTGGTGTTGATTGTGGTATCGTGATGTCCCATTGTTACCTGCTATCATCAAGCAATATTTATTAGTCTAGGCCAAGTTTTTTTTTTCCCATGGGAGACTGGTGCTACAATTTCTCATATCCGTTTGTTGTCACAGCTGTGAAATTAGCAAGAGGTAGAAAGATAAAGTTTTCCATGCTTACATATTGAAGCTCTTCAATGGTGAACACTAGTCCGCATATTCAATTTGAGATTCTAGGGAATGGGCACTAGGCAGCACTCAATTGATGGCCTCCTTTAGACAAACATTCTCTTCTATTAATTTGGAAGATTGGGAAGATTTCATCCTTTGCTTCCTAGAAATTCCACATGAACAAATGGAAATATCATAATATTTCAGTCGTGACTAATTCAACTAATCAGCCACTAGTGGTTAATAGTAACCTTTATTCTACTAATTGATCATAAATTACAGAAAAAAACTTGCTGAAAGAAAAAGAAACTGTAGTAGGGGATGTGGCTCTATGGCAGATAGCTTAAGTTAAGAATCTAGAATATATAAGATCAAGATTGAAGTGAAAATTATAGTTTTTCTCCTACTGATTGCCTCTAATTCAGTGATAGAGTGCCTTTTGTTATTGTTTCCTGTAATTGAAGAATTGATACTATTATATAAGACTAGAGGTAGATCCTATTTAAATGATTGGCTCTCAACTGCGGCAGTCACAATTTTAATTTACTTGTATTTGTAATAAATCTATTTTTCGAGAGTACAGAACTCAGAAAGTTCGGCAAATTGAACTCTAGTCAATCAGATCCCTCGGTTTCGGTAAATCACAGTGTAGTTTCGGCAGTATTCATATAGTTTCTGTTATCTAGTCCATTTGCACATCCAATTTGGTCTGAATTATGAACAATTAGTTACTTCTTTGATCCTGCAATGGTGAATTGACTTGTTTCTTAATTGGCCTTCTTTTTCTAGTGTCTTTCATCTTCGAATATGATTAATCAGGCACTTGTGCAAGTTTTAAATCCATAATTCAAGAAAGTGATTCTAATATTTTGACACTTTACCTTGTTAGCTTGAGCTCAAAACAGCACCAGCTGATTTTCGGTTTCCCACCACAAATCAAACCAAGCACTGCTTCACTCGTAATATTGAGTTTCACAAGTACGTTTCACTAAACAAAACTGTTACTTCCACATGTTAATGGATACTTTAACATGTCCCTATCAAAAGTATACATTTTGTTTTGATGTATGTTGTACATGTAGATGTTTCTGTTTCGATGAAATTGAAATGCTGTTCTGAACTCAGTAACTTCCTTTCTGATTTAGATTATTGCTTCCTAGTGCAAAATCATATCTATGTTTCCACTCTGAGTTTTGTGTATTATTAATAAGTGGATGAACTGATATTCAACCAATTGATTCTCTTTATGTTTGAATTACACTTCAGATTGATGAGACTATTGATTGCCTCTTTTAGCATTTCTGTGTATGGATCATGATATTTATGTTGAATAGATCTTAATGACATCTCCCTCCAGATCTGCTGAAAACTGTAAATAGAACTATAATCAAGCGTAATGCTATTAATCTCGTGCGTATAATTGATAAGGTAGGAACAATAGATGTTTGTAGTAAAAAACTCCTGGTCCAACAATGGAAGAAGGAAACACGAAACTAGTATCAGTCAATGAATCTTAGTTCTTTTCCCCCCATAATTTAGCTTTTATATTTTCCTTTGAAACATATGAAACCAGTGGAAGTAATTGATGAGTTTGAAATATAGGTTTGCTCATGAGTGTTACACTTGACCTACCATTCCATCAACACTCATCTCTGGTGATGCATAGCTTTCAAAGTAGTTCTCCTTGATGAATGGATCCAACCACAGCCACAGATCAATGCCTAGCAAGCCAATAGCATTAACTGCAACAGACCGATCCTTAAATGTTTTTCTGCCTCATCAAATGCGATGAATGATGGTGAAAGAAGAACAAACATCACAAGCAAACTGGCCCAGGCATTTGAATTCACCATCCACATCATTAATTCCATGCGAATTTATTTATACCACAAGTACTCTTTGAGTTACTTTTTCGTAACCTCTTTGAATGGTTGGAAGGGTAGTTCAAGTAAATGAAAGCTACATTTTGATATAACAGTACAGTTTATTCTGATTTCTTCTCTGAGAATTTTTAGTTTGGTTTGCTACTCCTTTCTAATGAATTTTTCCTCACTAGGTGGAAAAAACTGAAGGGATTTGAGACAAAGTACCTATTTTTATTTACGACAAACAGAAGCTGTGTTTACTTACTGATACATATTATCAGCTTCAGCCTTCTCTGAGATATGAAAATCCATCTCTCTTGAAGAACTTTTATGAGGGTGGGAAATTTTGAAGGTGTATCATGTTCATCTCCTTGGATGAATGAATGAATGCTAAGAAAGCAACAACATCCATATCAGAGATGATTCCCCGCTCTGTTCTGCCTTGCTACTAGCCAAAGCAATGTTCTTGTGAACGAAGGTGCCTCGTCGACTTGAGATTGTACACTGTAGTTGGAGCTTCCTACTTCGACATCCAAATCCACCTCGCTTGTACTCTTCCCCCACGGCGAAACATTGAACTCGGAAGCAGTGGTGGCAGCAGGGCTGGCGTTGGCTTTGAACTTCAACCGATCGCTCATTGCCCAATTTAATGGTAACCGGAAAGAGATCGCCCTCCTGGAAGTGTCACTCTTCTCCTTGGCCTGAAGCCAAATCTTGGAAGCCGAGAAGCTCTCTTTCAAATGTAAACCACCACTGGTAATGGCACTAACATTGCCGTCTTGCGATGCTATGGCTCGATTGAGTCCTCGAAACCCCTCCCTTCTTGAATGGCAATCACATTCGGACATCGCGATTTGGTGGCCTGACTTCTTGACATAAGGCTTCTTTGGAGGTTCAATGGGCACCCGAAGCATTGTGTCGTCTTCCATCACATACTCATAAGACCCCATTGAGAAGCACCTCCTCTGACTTAAATTACTAGCATTAGCAGTGCTACTTGTGGCTTCTTCACCTGCTGCTTCAGTACTCCTAAACTTGCCGAGCTTCACAGCTACCGTGACAGCCACTGATTCCTTTGCGGCAACCTCCATGGGGGCACTGGCCTCATCATAATCATCATCATCCTCGTCAATTCGCACCGATTCTCTCCTGCTGGAAGCTGTCTCACTGGCTGACTCAAGAACAAGAACCATGGGGCTTCGAGGGGAGCGGCAGCCGTTGAGGAGGCTGCTCCGGCAGAGAGGGCAGGTGGAGTGGGACAAGAGCCATGTGTCTATGCACTCTAGGTGGAAGGCATGGCTGCACTTGGGGAGAAGCCTGAGCTTGTCCTCGGGACCGAATTCGCACAGGCAAACTGCGCAGTCGAAGGGATCCTTGAGCCCTACGATGGCCTTGTACAGGAAGATTGGGAGTGTGTCGATGAACGACTGATCCACCCCCGCGTCATGGAGGTGGAACAGCTGCCGGAGCTGGCCCTGCAAGGCCGTGACGTCGTCCAGGTGATCCGCGGGCTCCCGGGCAATGGGTCTCATGATGAAGCACCTCACCAGGAGGTGGAAGAGGCCAGAGACGAAGAAGATGATAGCCAAGATGACGATGAAGAGGAGAAGGCTGTGGCTGATCCTGTTCTCGTTGTTGATGACAGGAGCTGAATGAAGAAGAGGAGGAGGTGAAAGAACTGATTCATGCATTGCTTTAGCACTCTTGAGCAAGAAGAAGAGGGTGGAGGAAGAAGAGTCAGAGGGAGGGGAAGAGGAATTCATTTGGAAGGTCAAATGGAGGGCAGATGGGATCCTTAATGAGGGCAGTGGAAAACTAATGAATGGGGGGGTTTGACAGCTGATGGAGACGGATAACATAAATATTGAATGGTGTTCAGTATTTTTTGGCACCTAATGGCAATAAGATACGTGATTAGCTACTGCTGAGGTTTGCTCATAAGTTAATACCTCTTCTTCTTCCAAGAAATCCTTTTCATTTTTGCAGCAGGCTCGAGGCCGCCATTAAGATCCTGCACCATCCAACAAGACAGAAAAATAGAATCAGTTTTGTAATGGTTCCTGACCTGGCTGCCATTCAACTCCTGCATGCACGCACAGACTTCGTCATGGAGTGAGTTCCGCTTCGAGGAGTTCTGACCTAGGAGACCATTTCTTTTGGAGGTCAACTTGTCCTCGTGTTTTCTGGGAAATTGGGGACTGCCTTTCTCTTCTTCCATGGGAAGGGATGAAGAGTTTATTGTTGTCATGAGATTGGAGCGGAGTTGGGGATTGGAGAATTAAGATGACGATTTGAGCCTCGGGATTGTGTTTTTATGCTTTAACGGGTGTTTGTAAATCACTAAATTGGAACGGTGCTTTTGAAGTTTTAAGAAAATTTTCATTTTGTTCCATTCGGACTTTTTTAACAATAAAAATCACTACTTTTGTGATGATCCAGCACTCGGTCAACGGGGTGATCAATTCTTGTACATTTTTTACCCACCATGCGATTGACTCTTCTTCCTCCTCTTCAAACCCAAGCAAACTCTACCACTCCTCTTCCTCCACCCTTTCTCCCTTCTCTTCATACCTCCCCATCATCTCTTTCCTCCTCGAATCTTTCTCCTTCCACTCTACCTATGTCAAAGTTTTCGATTGCTACATCAATTGCACCAAACTGATCTCCACTGTCTTCCTCTCAATCCCATCAGCTCTGCACAAATTTTTAATAAAAAAAATAAAATCATCATTTCGATGATCTCTCCAAAATGATCTTTCAAAAAAGAGATAAATGACAGAAACTTTGTCCTGCAATAATAACATATATAAGAAGAGATTGAGACAATCAATGAAATATTTTGTATTTATTAAAAATCAATTTTAAACTTATTAATAATAAGATTCTTATATAAATTAACTGTGCTAGCCCGTGGAACTCTGCGCACTCTTTTAGTGAAATTAATAAAGATGGTCTTTGGTCTCTTACCAATCTTTATACCATTAAACATTATAAACAAAGAGAATAAAAAAGTAAACAAACAGATAAGAGTCTTGAAAAGGACAAAACAGAATAGTATGACCACAAGATTACGACACACAAAAACACAGTTGTTTCTCTAACATCATCGGATGGTATTAGAAACATGAGTAAGAAATATATATATGATTTATAAGCAGCTGATGCAGTAACTCACTAAATCAGAACATAATAGCAACATATTAAGATCAGACTACAAGATGAAATAATAAATAACCGAGCAAAAATTATGCAGCAACAAATCTTAATCTCTTAAGAACAAAATTAAGTAGAAATGAAACCGTAATATTATTCTTTAATATCATAAAATGTAAATAAATGATCAAAGCACAAGATGTAGTAGTATAATCTTAACAATGAAATTAAAATTTGACAGATCCTTGCAAATTCTGAGAACATCAATGCATATCACCTGACTTGAATAATTTATGAATACAATAGCCCATCAACAAAAATATAGAATAACAAAATTTATCCAACTTAATAATAATTTAAGTTATAAACTATAAAGTGAAATTGTATACAAAGTTTGATTATAATGACAATTAAATAACTAAATGTAATTATATAGATAAAAGTAGGCATCCTACACGATTAGACATGTCCTATATGTTCTCTAAGCCAGAGAACATGGCTTAGGGGATTAAACCCTAAACCCCATGGGATGAGCTGTTGACTAATGCATGAGGTGTTGCCACAATGAGATTTAGGAATCAAATCCTAGCTAGTAGCTAGGTTCCTGCCCCCCTTATGCACTAGTCACTGTTCGGACTGACTAGATTAGCCCCCGTGATTTACCTCCTTCGTGTTGGTCTTGAGACGGACTGACGGGGACACTAGGGGCGAGCGTTTTACTTTTTGCCACAATGAGAGGATCCATCTTCCACGTGATGTGATATTTTCAATTTATTTTGAAAAATAATTATGTAAAATATAATATTTTTTTAAATATTAATCGTTCAATATATTTATTATAGCATGATTTTTTATTTTTTATTTTTTAAAAATAATAAAATAAAATTTGACTCACAATCAAATATCGAGATTTTTCCTAATGTCTCACGTCATTTTTAGACAAATTTTTATAATAGATCGTTCGTCCCACTAGGAATTATTTTTTTATTATAAAAAGAGGATGGTAAAATAAAAAAATCCAAATGACAAGTTTTTAAATAAGAGTTTTCAAAGATGATGAAATTTTCTATTAATAAAAAATAAAATCATCATTTCGACGATCTTTCATGATCTCTCATTATTTGAAAGAAAAATAAATCATAAATAATTATTAATTTTTGAACAAGGATCATTAAAATAAAATCTAATAAATATTATATTATTAAAAATTAATTTTTAAATCATAATAAAATTTTATATAATAATCATCTATTCATTCCGTTGGAACGAAATTTCTATAATTTTATTCCAAATATTTATCACCGAGCTATCTCTACGAGGGAATTAATTTCCAATTGTAGTTCGTATCGTCCAGTGAACTTATTAACGAGATCCTTGTTATTGGATAAAGAGGGTAAAAGGGAGGAAAAGGGAAAAGGTTGGCCGGGGGACGAAATAAAGCAACGGAGCTCAAGATGAGAACGGAGATCGAGGCCGAAGAAGCTCGAAAAACCCTAACAGCTTACGGATCGGAATCCTCTCTCCTGCTGGTCAGGTAGTCTCCGGTTCCTTCCTGTTCCTAGAGCTCCTCCTCGTTGAATAGTGCCAATCAAGTTCCGCATCGCGTGATCTCTCCGCCTCTCCCGCCTCTTGCGGTACGTAGAGGCCTGCGATTCCACTGGAACGATCTCGTATAAGCTCGGTGGGTCTGCTGATGAGTATCGAGGATTGCTCACTTTAGAGGTACTGTCGGAGCTTGCTCGTCTACTTATATCTTTACTTGATCTGTCCGTGAGCGATCCTTTTCCGAAAAGATCCATTTTTGCTAGTATCTAAGTGAAAATTTGAAGCTTTGAGAATTATTATTATGAAATTACGGTGCCCAATGGTGATGTAGATTAGGTTTCTTCAGTTAATCGATATTAAGCTGCAACCTTTTGCTAACAAAACCTCCTTTTGACGTTTACACCTAGGTGTTCTCATGAGTTCATGCTTGGAAGAGGATTCTTTAACCAATGCGATCTTAGGCTGGTTCAAGGATTAAGTGGCATAACGTTGTTGTGAAGGCCTGTAGAAAGAGAAACTTTCTAGCTGTTAATGAAATGGATGCTTGTCAAATATTGTTTATGGCTAACCTGATTAGTCAACATTGCTTAGATTTTGAGCTCTTTTTTTTATCAGTAATGTAAAGAACAACCAAGATAATGATGTTAGTTAGCTTAATCTGACCTTAATTTCTGGTTTGCAGGATTATTCAAAATGACATCGACAGCATTGTTTCCGTGTTATATGTTGGTTGTAGTATGCTTGCGATTGATTGTTGAGGCGAGACATGTCAGCCATATGTCAGCAGCGATGATAACATCTCCATCTGCTGCTCCTGTAGGTCGATGGGATCAAGTCTATTCCTTGATCTCTTCATCAAAGGTTGAAAATCATTTCCTAGAAAATCTTCCAATCAATAGAGAACACAGGAAGTACTTTTCACCGCTTGCTGCAACTTCATCAATGACGTTCAGAGATTCAGTTGATTACAGGTCCCTGACCACTGTTAGGCTTCCGTCGCCAAGCGTTTCAAGTTTAGTAAATACTTTCTTGGATCATAGCATACATCCTTCTACAGAGTTGGCTGTCACACCTTCACCTTTTGGATATTCTCCTCCAGCACATTCAAATGCAAATGCAGTTCCAACTACCTTTGCACAACCACCATTGTCACCTCAAACTCGTAAGATTAATTTGGTATTTTAACTTGTTGACCTGTTTGTCTAAACTCTCAGAATTAGGGTAATAAACTCTCCTTTTCATTATGCCCCCATTTTTACTTACTTCTGGCATCTATTTTATTGAGCAGAATGTTGTGAGTCTAATATGGTGCAGAAGCGAGGTACTGAAGATTGCTATTGTGTTTACCCAGTGAAAGTTGAGTTGTTCCTACAAAATGTTTCTATGATTTCAAACTGGAGTAATGAATTTCTTCATGAACTAGCTTCTCAGCTCCAGTTGGACATGGATCAGTTTGAGATTAACAATTTCTATGTTGTTGGTGCATCTGGATTAAATATCACAATGGACATAGTGCCATTTAAAGGGATAAGTTTTTTGGCCAACCAGGTTCTTGCTATGAATTCTTCACTCGCACTGCATAGGGTTCATATCAATCCTGAGCTAGTAGGTGACTACAAACTTCTTAATTTGACTTGGTTCAGGCCACTGGCTTCTCCTCCTGGTAATCTTCTAGAAAAAAATTTTGTTTTTAAATGTTATTGAGTTCTTATATTTTGCAGATTATTAGATATTTATTGAATGAGTTTTTTTTTTACCTGAAATTGATGTTCATCTACTAGTTGTTTTTGTTCTAAGTAGTTCTGCAGAACTCTGAGCCATGAATTTTTGTGATCATCATTTGTTTTTATGTTACAGATAAAGTAGTATGTTGTTGGACACATGAACATACATAAAATTATGAACACGAAATAATTTCATAACAAGTAGTAATGAATGTCAACCATTGCCATGAGGCCCATGATTTAAGTAAATTTGTGCATGTTTAGTTAACCATGGTTCAAGTAAATTTGTGCATCTTCCCATAGAAAACTGTTGCATGTTTTTGTTTTAGTTTTGTCGAAGGTCATTGTTCCATTTGTGATGTATCAAAACATGAGCGGAATCTAAAGGGAATGTACTGTGTATCACCAAGATATACCAAAACCTTCCTTGTCATATGCCACAAGTTCCCAAATCACTTAAAAGCTTACAGGATGCAACTTCTAGACTGCACCTACTTTTATTTGGGATTCCAGAATTTGAGGGCTGCATCTCCATGATGCACCTCACAGTTCATAGAAATTTTGTTCAATAGACAAACTGACAAATGCCGACCCCATTTAGTGGGATAAGGCTTGGTGGTTGTTGTTGTAGACAAACTGACAAATACTCCAAGACAACAAGTCACCTAAAGCTTACGGGATGCAACTTCTATTTCTGCTCTTGCTCTTCTTTGTCTAGGCTTCAAAATTTGAGGAGATGCATCTCCATGATGCACCTCACATTGCAAAGAAACATTGTTCAGTAGCCAAACTGACAAATACTCCAAGATTGCTTATATTTTATATATTCTTGTGATTTCCCTTGTTTGTTGTGTTTTTCCAGAAAAATAACATAAGCAATGGAAAACTACTGATTTACTTTGCTAAATTTATGTAGTTTTGTAATTTCCTATTCAATGGAACTGATTGATATTTTTTCCATAAAAATGATTTATATTGTCAGATGAGATGAAATAACAAATAACTTCTCAATTATTCAGCTCCTTCCCAGTCCATCTCACCGGTGGCTTCACCACCTGGGCTACCATACTTACCTACTTTTACAACAAAGGGTGATACCGGCGACTACAGGAAACACTCGAATTTTTTATTAGTTATTGGAATATGTATTGGTGTCCTGGTGGCTATTACTTTTGTTTTGGTGATCCTTTGTCTTTGTTCATCTCGCAAAAGGATGGAGGTGCCAACCGAAGAAGGTATGTGCTTAAAGTTTATTTTATGTTCAAACTTGTATCTATCAGTAGGATAATGCAACTTGTACAAACATTAGGAAAAAGCAAAGGAAACTATTAAAAATGGGGGAATTTATTAGAATTTGATACCATAACTAGTCCCTGTTTTCTGTGCTCATTATCCATTAATCTAAAATCTACACTGAAGTTCTTATATTTTATGTTATTTATAAGTAGGTCCCTAATATTTAAAATTAGTTCTCTCCTTAAAGTGACTCAAAGGTATTATGAAAATCCAGCTTATTATAGATAGACTAAAATGCTGTTTACTTAGAAGGAAGATGTAAAGGAAAGGAGGGAAATGATAACAAAGATATAAATAAATGATGGAGCTTACATATATACTCTGTGAATCTTTCCCTCCTTTTACTTGCATCTTTCATCCAGAAACACCAAATACTAGGAGTTCTAAAGGACTTGGTTAGCAAATAAGTTAACCAATTATTAGAGTTGATTAATGATGTGATATCTGTATATATATATTTATTGGGGATTATTCTAACATTTAACCTTAGCTAGTTCCCATTTGCCTATATAGTACAACTTCCATATTTACAAATTAGTCCAGGACAATTCGATTATGCCTTCTCTTTGACAAAGTGACAATCAATATCTATGTGGTTTATCCTCTCATGGAACACTGAGGTTATGTGAATTATAGTTTGGCTGTCACAAAACAACTTACTTGGATCTTTAAGATGAAGTCCTGACTTTTTGGTCATCAACTATTTGACCTACATAAGCTTGCATATAGTTAGGGCCATAACATTTGAACTCTACCTTTACACTTGATCTAGTTACGACAATATGCTTTTTGTGCTTTTAGGAAATAAGATTACCTACTAGAAGGCCAAAATAGTTTGATGTGAATTTTGTATCCATGGGAGAATCTGCCTAATTGACATTAGTGCAACTATAATCATAAGGTGATCTCGATACTAATATAAAAGAGTACTCTTTAGGTAGTGTAGAATTTTATAATAACATAAAGCCTCAAATAGTTAATTGATCACAGTTATTGTAAATGGTAGGTTTGGTCTTATAGTTATGAAGTAGTTTAGATTTCCAACTAGCCTTTTATACCTTCCCGAAACATAATGACTAATGGCTTCCCCTATCCTTGCATTAGTTTGACATTTTTATCTACAGAGTTATCAGCTGGCTTATCTCCCAACATATTAGTCTCCAACAAGTAAAGCACATATTTTCATTTGGAGATGTAAGTGTCTCTAGTTGAGTGGGCCACCTTTATACCAAGAAAAGTTCCTAGTCTCTCTGATTCTGGTCTGTAAGGGAGATGAAGATATGTGTTTTAGGTTCATGATCTTTGCAGAGTCAGCACCTTTATGATGATATCATCGATAGAGATGATGAGAATGCACTTTCTAGATGGAGAGGTATGATGAAATATTGGGTGGTTTGATACTTTTGATCATCCTAAACTAAAGGATAGATAAATTGAATTTACTTAATTACTCTCTAGGGGCTTGCTTCAAACAGTACAAAGACTTTTTAAACTTGCATTGTAGGCCACACTCCCGAGCAACAAATCTTAGTAGTTGCTCCATATATACTTCTTTTGTAAGCTCATCGTGAAGGCATTTTTTTCATATTCAACTAGAGATAAAGCCAATGAAAATTGTTGTAGATTAAAGGAACACTTGTTTTGGTGATGTATGTGGTCGATTTATGATGTACAGGGCTTTAAGAACCTAAAAGAATTATGCATGATAAAGCATAATGACTTAGTGAACTAGTGTTCTGCAGCTCCTTCTCATAATAGGTTATTTATTTAGTAATTTTTACCTATTTCCATAACTTGTCCCTATGACTAAGCTTTTTGTCAAAATGTCTTCTTGTGATGATTTTGGTTTGGAAGATGACATGAAATTCTTGGGAGATGGACTGATTTAGTTGCCAATGCCAGTCTAAATCAGATATTTGAATTTAACTGTTTTTTTTTTTTTCAAATTGTCACACATGTTCAGTTGCTGCCCTAGTTTCAATTACAAGCTTATTAGTTAAACAAAAATTAATTTGCTTCCTCAATGATCTATTTTAATATCACAAACAAAATTTTCTTTTGCAGTGAAGTCAACTAGAACAGCAGATGCAGCTTCTGTTGAAGGTTGTCTTGCATATCCTTCAAGTACACGCTTCCTTTCTTTTGAGGAGCTTAAAGAGGCTACACATAATTTTGAGCCTGCTAGCATGGTTGGAGAAGGTGGTTTTGGTCGTGTGTTCAAGGGTGTGCTGAGTGATGGTACTGCTGTTGCTATCAAGAAGCTCTCGGGTGGAGGACACCAAGGAGACAAAGAATTCCTGGTTGAGGTTGAGATGTTGAGCAGGTTACATCATAGAAATCTTGTGAAACTGATTGGTTATTATACCAGCCGTGACTCATCACAGAATCTTCTTTGCTATGAGCTAGTTCCAAATGGAAATCTGGAGTCTTGGCTTCATGGTATTATTAGTTTCAGGCTGTAGTTACATCATTAAGAATTTTATGTCATGAAATTCTTATGAGGGAAAGCTTCATGATGTGATGTCGATATCTATCTTTTCTCCAGGTTCTGCAGGAACAACCTGTCCTCTTGATTGGGACACAAGGATGAAAATTGCCCTTGATGCTGCTAGAGGCTTAGCTTACCTTCATGAGGATTCACAGCCCTGTGTGATCCACAGAGATTTTAAGACATCCAATATATTGCTGGAAAACAACTTCCATGCCAAGGTTTCCGACTTTGGTCTTGCAAAGCAAGCACCCGAGGGGTGTGCAAATTATCTTTCTACACGTGTTATGGGAACATTTGGGTGAATTAACTTTCTCTTCATTCACATTGACCTTATTTTCTTCCATAAAAGTGCACTTTTGAGATACATATCATATCAGGTACGTAGCGCCTGAGTATGCCATGACAGGACATCTGTTAGTAAAGAGTGATGTGTACAGCTACGGAGTAGTTTTACTTGAACTACTGACAGGAAGGAGGCCTGTCGATATGTCACAACCTTCTGGCCAGGAAAACCTAGTAACTTGGGTTAGTGCTTTTACACCATGTACACACAAAATCAGTTTTTCTATTGAACTATATCTTACTATCATCATTATGTCATCAACCTAAATTTGTACTGACTTTTTGGGGTTGGCTTGTACAAATATATCATGGTCATTCATTAAAAGGTTAGGCAGCATGGTGGAAACTTGACCGAATGTAGTGATGAATGAACATATTGACATATGACTGCAAGTTGCTAAATACTAGAGTGAAGAATAATATATCAGCAATAGCTAAATATTCTTAGAAAGAGCTCAATATTCTTAGAAAAAATATTCTTCAAACACAAGTTCTGTCCAGCAACTTTGGCTATGTTTTTTATATCATATAACCAGCTCATGTAAGTAATTTAATTCTGGGCTGTTTTAGCTTGTGCAGTTCATACAATTCCCTCCACAAATAGGTAAACAAAACTCAATGAAGTAAATAAAATGGACTAATCTGTTAATATAAAGAATGAACACTCATTTCATGTATGGTGGTACCTGCAGGCACGCCCAATTCTGCATGACGATAATAGATTAGAAGAACTTGCAGACCCTCTGCTTGCTGGTAAGTATCCAAAGGATGATTTTGTGCGAGTTTGCACAATTGCTGCAGCTTGTGTTGCACAAGAGGCAAACCAGAGGCCTACAATGGGAGAAGTAGTGCAGTCCCTTAAAATGGTGTATCGTGTGGCAGATTGCCAGGATGCCCAGCCAACACCCTCAACTAATCCAACGAATAAACCCTCAACAACCTATGAATCAGATGCCACCTCATCAATGTTCTCTTCTGGTCCTTTTTCAGGTCTAAGCCTTTTTGACAATGACAACATTTCCAGAACAGCTGTATTTTCTGAGGATCTACATGAAGGCCGGTGAGGTGGATGTTCAATGTTTAGATGTGAGTGCAGAATCGTTGGCTGGGTTAACTATTGAATTTTGTGTTTTTTTTTGTATATTGTGTTTGTCATCTTCAAGTTTTAGATTCAAACACATGAAAATATTTATTCTTATTTTGCTTGAATTTCATCAAATATCTTCTTTCCTCGATTATCACATCCCATTGGTTTAAATTGCATCTAGTTACTTGGTTTGCTTTCGATTCTTTGTTTTTCTATGTGAGATATTAGTTTTATTAGCAATGGATTATTAAGTTTATTATCAGCAGATCTAGTGATTGTAATGCTGCTCGACCTTATATCGATCCCCAATTCAGTTTCTGATGAAGAGGTATGTGAAAACTGGATTGTTTCAGAGCTTAGTAATATTATGTTCATATTAGAAATCTGCTGCCTAAAATCCAAAATCTGCAAAAGGTGACTGGGGCATGGCAAGTACATCAACATCAATAACCTGAGTTAGACTCAACTATCTGGGGTTGACTTTATGAATTTTGAACTCTTTGCAAGGTAGGAGCACAGCAATTATGATTCAGCTTTAACTATCAAGTCATGGAGAGAACATGCTGCTAGTCAGTTGTGTGCTGTCTTCTCTGAAGATACAACAGGGTGCTGGTATATGCTGATATCAGTGCAGCATTTTGTAGTGTTTCTGGAAAAGGTTGCAAATGAAGCTGATCTCTGTTTAATTATGCTGATGAATTGGAAGAGTCACGTCTCTAATGTGGGCTCTAGATGTTTTTTTTAAACAAAATAAAATTGATGGAGCTTGGTGATATTGCAGAGAATGCAGTAGTTCCTTTGAATGTAATGCAGCTCTGTATGTGATACTGATAGGCATAGCGTTTCATGTTGCTTTTAAAGAAATCCAGGTATACTGTTTCTCTGAAGAGACTGTTTTGCCCAGTTATGGTGGTGTTTAAAATTTATATTCTATATTTTAAAAACATTCTTTTGACCTATGTTTCATTTCACATAGGTTTATTGTTTTAGTTACAGATGTGAAGGTATTAGTTAGTTTATTTCTTAACAATTTAAGTTTTTTTTTGGTTACAGATGTGAAGGGATTAGTTGTTTCATTTCACTAGTGTTAATTTGAATGATATCAATATCCTTTCATAAATTATCAACGGTAGAAAAAGATAACAGAAACTGATATTAAAAGATATTGTGTTCCTTTTTTTTAGTTGATCAATTTGATTTTATAAAAAAATTTATCAAAAAAATTGAAAAATATTCATAATGAATGATCTATCAATTTAATATTTTTATCTGTTAATTTGTTGAGGAGATGTCCTAACATCATTACCAGGGGCAGTTTACCTGCTGCAATTGATGGCTAATGTAATCTCATTTTACTTTTGCAAATATTGATCAGACTAAACTACTTGAGAGAGTTATGAAACTCTCTCAAGTATTGATTATTATTCGGATTAATTAGATTAATTTTTTTGATTTATTTTTTTAGTATTGGGAGTAAATATTTTGTCTTTTGTCATCGTCAAAAGAGTTACGGAACGTGTTTCCCTTCGAAGGAAAGAACGATGTGAATGGCTTGGGTTTACTAAAATTGTCAAAAATATTCATTTTTTTAATTAATTATTAAAATAATATTCCCATTTTATTTTTGTTATTCAACTGGCCGATCTGAATATTATAAGTAGCTGGTTGGCACTGAAGTAATGATAATCGGAGATTGGTAACTTGGTGCATTCGAGTTTGACTTCGTCTCCGATCGAGTCTTCGTCTCCGCTCACCATTCCCGGCTTCACAATCACACCCCTTTGTGCTCACATCAAAATCCGATCGACCAGGACAACCTGGATCGCAGATCTCAGTGCCGGTGCTGATCTGTCTCCGCTGCTTTTCTGTGCAGGTGTTGCTCCAAAACCCTAACTCGATCTTACATCTCATGATTTGTGCTAGGATTTTCTTGGTGATTCGAGAAAGATCGCTGCAGCTCGCTTCTGTAATTTATTGCTGAATAATCGATGCAGATGAGGTTCTTTTCCATTTTACCTGTGCAGTGGTTGGCTTAGGAGATGCAGCATATTCCAACGACAATTGAGGAGCAGCTCCTTCTGAAGGCGATAAGGGACGAAAGCCCATGGGAAAACTTGCCGAAGAGACTTCAGGCGGTGCTGACATCGAAAGAAGAGTGGCACAGAAGGTTCCACTTCTGATTCTTCGTGTATTTGGACTGCCTTGTCAGATCGAGCATAGTAGCGTATTTATAGTTTCTTGCACGGAGCTCAGTCAAATGCTGGTCCCCTTGAAACCCAAACATTTGGTTTTGCATGTTGGTTTTTGTCTTCACGTTCCTGAATAATATTATGCTTCTGGTTCATGCTTTTGAATATAGAGCATTTTGCATGATCCTTTTTTTTATAAAGTTTCTAACTGTCAGTTGTATGCTTTATTTGCATTCTTCATAAAGAACATCAAATTTTTGTGGGGTGTGATTTAATACTTGCAAAAGCATGTGATTTCATGTTACACGGTTTTAAAAGCATGATTTTATCTTATAACTAAAAATTCTCTGGAGCTCTCCTTAATATCTTTTCCAACCAAACTTTAATTTTTCCTAAACCAAAAAATGTTTCTGTTGTACACTTTTCTTGTTTATCATCCAACAAATTTGTGGTTCAGAGCTTGTCAGATACAACTATTGATGTTTCTTATTGACTGTGTTTCTTTCAGCTATAAATTACATGGAGTAGATATATAGTCGATACCTAAATTTCATTATGGGCACAGGATCATAGACCACTGCATCAAAAAACGTCTACAGTGGAATCATTGCTTTGCACGCAAAGTCTGCAAAGAAGGAGAATATTATGAAGAGATGATGCGCTATCTGCGTAAGAATCTAGCTGTATGTCCTGGAAACTGATTATTTTTGATGATATTCCCATCTTTCTCCATGGTTCATAGATATTCTAATGTGTAGGGGATGTTGGTATGTAGCTCTTTGCACCTCTACTTGCACCTTTTTTTCACTTCATGTTTTTCTTTAATTTCGCCATGGTATTTTACAGATTTCTAAAATTTCCAAAACCTGATTATTTATACTAGCTGGATGCACATATTACTCTTGGTTTCAGTTGTGATTTTGATTCCTCAGTTATTCTTTAGCATTATGAATTGACATATTGCCATTTCAGTTATTTCCCTACCATCTTGCGGAATATGTTTGCCGTGTAATGAGAGTGTCACCATTCAGATATTACTGTGATATGATCTTTGAAGTTTTGAAGAATGGTAATTCTCCATTTCTCTTAACTCCTACATCTAGTTCCTCTCTATATTTTCAACTCTCACCTTTGAGTAACCTTTTTTATTTATCTCTAGGGATTTCCTTGCCTTATGAACATAAGAATGTGAAATAGAGTCTTGCTAAAACGTAGTTATGGATGAAAAGGAAGACCAGAGGACTAGTGTCTTAATTTACACGTACTTATATTCCTGAAGCATTCTGGATTCTTTGCACTAATGGGATATAAACTTCATTGATGTTTCTAGCTGAAAAACAATTGGTTTATGTGTAATTATGCTAGCTATCAAAATTTTAAATTAAAGACCTCAAGTGCTGGGCTCTGCATTATCGTGTAGCTGGTAGTTACTATGATGCTCGGTTTTACATTGACATCTTACTATTGATTATGTAGCAAAAACATCCAAACAAGTCCATTTCGATGTAGATTTCTATCCAGAACTTTACATCAAAGTGGATACCTCAATGTTTGTTTTGTTGAAGAACTTGCAAGTTTCTTCTATTTTATTGACATGGATGGATACACAAGTGTTTTGTGTTTATTACACCTCGTATTCTTTATTAGTTGTAGCATTCTTGTCTTCTCCCTTTTTGATCTTTCCTTTCTTACGTATGAGTGTTACACAAGAAAAGAATATACACATGCCTTTATGGTCACAGAAGAACTTTATGCATATCTAATGTTCCTTATAATTCGCAGAGCAACCTTATGATAGCATCCCAAATTTCAGTGCTGCAGATGCTTTGAGGCTTACAGGAATTGGACGAAACGAATACATTGATATTATGAACAAGTGCAGATCGAAGGTCCATTAATTCCTTATGATGTGTGCATGGATAGGGCTTGCCATTTCTTTAATTTGTTGGCTTGGTTTGTTTTTCGATGTATAGTAGGCCTCATTTAGTTTGCTTTATGTAATCCTGTGTGATTGCCTTTTTTTATCAATTAATGTATATATGTGGTTAACTCAATTAATGTGCTAAGGATGTGTGGACAAGGCGAAATTAACGGGTAGTATGTTGCTAAGTTATCATTAGTGTACATACTTTAATTATTAGTAGATTATCGTGCGTAGCCATATACATTTTGCATAGATGTAGTCTATATGGGAGGTTTCATTGGTTTTATAGGACCTTAACAATATCCAATCTTTGACAACTGCAATCTCATTTCACCTACATTTTGTGGTATGAGACTAGATCAATATCTCTGTAGAAAAAGGTTAACAAATTGACTCCGTTATTTTTTATTCTAATGGTGTCCAAGTGAGGGTGATTTATTCTCCTCGTATAAACTCCTATCCAAGTAATTTTTCCATCTCTTGCCTCATCATTTTCTTCCTAAGTCTATCTGCTTGACCTACGCCTTATCATTTCCACCATTCACCTTCTTACCTGTCATCTGCATTCTAAGAATCTAATGGCGAAAGTCTATCTTTTGGCATTTCTCTAGTGGACTCTATATTTTTGGCATTTTTCATAGAACTTTAGAAAAGTATTAATTTCTTATAAAACTTTCTTAAACACTAAAAATTCAACAAATTGCCTTCATTTGTCTCCCATCATATACATGGGGATTTCGAAGGTATAAATACAATCCCCATTTTTTGTGTGCATAAAATCCATCCATTTTGTAATAGTTTCGAAGGTGGCCATCTGAAGAACAAAAAGACTAAAGGAGAAATAGGTTCATGTTCTTACATATGACTTTTTTTTTATTTGCTCGGCACAAACCATTTCTTGATGACAATAGAATTTTAACAAGGAAATGTTCTTTTTTATGTTCACTTAAGTACATAGGTGAGTCACAATTTGGTGTGTCATATTGCCAAATCCAAATATTTTGGAAAGGAAACTAGGACAATTCCTTTCTTGATGATGGTTACCTAGGTTAATATTTCCAACTTCATGTCGTTAGCATTTAATGCTGGGATTACATTTTTATTACTATCTTATTTTTTTTGATAATTTAGGTATCAGTTCTTTGAACCGATTAATCCTGGAGGTGACCAGTCCGGCCCCACGGAAGTTTCCCACCGGCTACTAGGGTAAATCGGGAAGTGCTCATGGAGACCCATCCAAGTGGCTAGCGTTCTTAGATTTGTGGTCCCACTAGAAGAAAAATTCCTGCAGTGCGCCGTGATTCAAATCTTAGATGTCTGGTTAACCACTTGAAGGGCCTAACCTCTAGACCATAGCCCTGGGGGCAAAAATTGAACATTTTTATTACTATCGATTAAGCACTAGATGCCATCAGACTGATCCAATACTCAAACCACCTTTATGAAGTCGTGTTTGTTTGAATCAATTGTAATCTTTTGTGGAATACCTATTTCAACATACTAATTATTGTCGGAGATCTAAAGATATCGTGTGTTAGAATTAATCTTAAGAATGGTTAGAATTATAATTATATGTTGATAGGTTTTATCCCACATTGGGTATTTAGTTATTCAATACATATTGTATAATGATCCTCCTTATACAATAACAATATAGTATTTTATCCATCTTAACTTGGTATTAGAGCAAATTCCTTTTTCAGTGTTAGGGTTTTCTTCTCAATCCCCTTGATGGCAAGTTGCAAGGTTGATTTGATAATGATGTGACCATCCTTTCCTCTATCATGCCTCTGCAAAATCCTATATCTATGATTTATTTTCTCTCTCATCCAGCACCCACCCCTCTCTGTTTACTCCTATGAAACAGCAATGCTATCCTTTACAACTCTTCCATACAGATCCGACTCTAAATTCCCAGAAGTTATCTGCACCGCCAACTCTATCCACAGTCCACACTGCATGTTCACCAAGCATTGAATCTATGAAGACACTGGCTCACCTTTTACTACATGCTTGAAGCATAATTCATAATCCATCAACTTCTGTCTTCTATACTTTTAAGTATCCAAGTTGGTTGGGGAAACCTTTTTTGTCTGGTTCTTCATAGTAACATTTAGTCTCCTTATACATTGGCTTTACTTCATATGATACTTTCCTACTTTTCGATCCAACTACCATGGAATTTCGAATGAACTATTTGTTTTTTGTAATCTCATGATATTTGTCTGTTTTTTTCCTCTTGTTCCATTTTTTCTTCCAATAGTGTTTAGCTGCTGCTGTACTTTGTTATTGCATTGATCCCTGACCGGTATGTTTTCTTGAATGTTTCTAGAAGATTATGTGGAAGCTGAACAAGTCAATTGCTAAGGAATTGCTCCCCACACAGCCTGTGGATTTTCCAGTTGAGCCATGGTGGGGAGTTTGCCTTGTTAACTTCACGCTGGAAGAATTCAAGGTCTGTTTCCTTGGCCAGCTTTGTTGATAAATAGTGGAAATATAATGGTGTGCTTGCATATACTTTCACTTGTCATTCTGACCATATGAGTTGCCCAAATTTTGCTTCATGCATCTAGCTTAAAGAGATTGACTATTCATTATTGATTCAGTGGAGATTCTTTCTTGATAATGCTGTACCTGCCAATTGTTTGAATGTTTTCTAGTAACTTGGTTTTCCTCTATAGAAACTTACTGAAGAAGAAACAGCAACCATAGACAAGGTCTGCAAGGAGGAAGCAAATTCCTTTGTTCTTTTTGATCCTGACATTGTAAGAGGTCTTTACAGAAGGGGATTGATATATTTTGATATCCCAGTTTATCCAGATAATCGATTCAAAGGTATGTTCACATTAGGCACTGTTCAAATTAATTTGCCTAAATACTCATTATGGTTACAAAATGATGGAGCTCGATGTATCCTCACCCTTTTCTAATCTAGTTGGCATTAGTTTGGACTGTGGTGTATAGAATGTCTTGTCCATGCCCAATTGACACTTTGTTACATAAATGTTCCTGTCAATTTTTATCCACTAGATCATTTACATTTTGCTATGCATTTTCAATGTTTTACTATCGACTCCATGTTATGTATGACTGATGCTGTGGATATATTAAAACTATACCACTTGATAAATTTAAGAAGCGTATGCAGTTTGTTAGGATAATAGTTCCTCATGGACTTTTCATTGAACAATATAAGGTGTGGCTGTCATAATTTGTCTTTAATAAACAATATTATTTCTCTTTCCACTTTGACTTGGAAGTGAAACAGGTGTTTTCCCCTCAGACAATTGCTGCCTCCTCCTATCCTTACATTTCAGCTTTACCTTCACCTGACTGCTACAGTACCACAGCAGGGTATTAAAGTAATTGGTGGTGCTGTACTATTGTGCCTCGCTAGTCGCTACTGTGCACTCACTTCTGTAGTTACTAAATAGTTCTTAATGTTATATTATAGAAAACTGTGATTTTTTCCCCTCAGTTCTTTCTTATGCCCTTTCGTATCTTCTTCACATGACTAACGTCTACTTTTTCAGTTTCCAGGCTTGAAGGGTTTGTTTCAAACAGGGAACAATCCTATGAGGATCCAATTGAAGAGTAAGATACTTTGAGCAGAAGAGATTGTTAAACCAATGTTATGAATTTTAGTTTTAACATTGTTCCTCATCAGGTATATTTAGTCGCATACGAAATTTTGCTGCAGGTTGTTGTATGCAGTTTTTGTTGTCTCAAGTGAGAATGCTACCGTTGCTGAATTGGCAGCTACTCTGCAGGCTGACCTTTCTCAGCTGCAGGCAGCTGCATCATTTGCTTGCCGATTGGGCTGGGCTATAAAGCTTTTGGATCCAGAATCTGTCCTTCATGATTCGAGCATTCATGGTTTGGCTAACAATATACTAAGTGATGACGAGGAAGGTTCTAATGTTAGCATTAGCTCAGAAAAATCTGGTCAGCAGAATCATGGTTTGGTAGCCGAGAAAGATCGAACAATTTCTGGCACTGCTCATGTTGCTTTTGTTGTTGATGCCAATATAACTTCCTATTTGATGATGGGTTCTGTTTCACCAGGTTTGCTCCATTTTTTTTGTCTCATTGGTATTCTTGCACATCTTTTTCTATTTAAGTTCTATTGCTAAATTGAACAGAGTAAAATTTAGTCACGAGTAAAATTTCAACAGTTTGAGGATGAAGTATTATGAGAAATCATGAGGATAAAACCTCTACAATACCAATTTTTTAAATTGAGGCACAAGAGTAAAATTTCAACAGTTTGAGGATGAACTATGATGAGAAATCATGAGTATAAAACCTCTACAAGTCAATGAACTACGTCGTCAATGAACTAGGACACCTTTTACATTTGCTCAATATGGGCAAGTAAAGTTATACTCAGTTCCTAGAAGTCAAAACTTTGTGGCCCTTGCACTCTTGAAGCTAGTATGTCATTGTTATAATCATTTCTCATATGCGGTGGTAGGTTTGTAGTGATGATATTGAGTTGTACTTTTTTTAAAAACAATAATTTCATATAATTAAACATCTTGATTCACTCAATAACCACTTAGGAACAAGAGAGTTTTGTCTCCTACTGCTTTGAACAGGTAAAATTTTCTGAATATTTAGTTGTTAATTGTACTAATCCCTTATCTATTGCTTGCAGGTTTGAAGTCTCATGCTGTAACGCTCTATGAAGCAGGAAAACTTGGTGATTCTAGTATTGCTGAACTCTGCAAGGATCTTTCTACATTAGAAGGGAACAAATTTGAGGGTGAATTACAGGAATTTGCCAATCATGCTTACAGCCTTCGTTGTGTCCTTGAGTGTCTTCATTCTGGTGGAGTAGCTGAAGATGACAAGAATGAGAGAACAATCAATCCAGTTGATACACGACTCCATCAGTCTGGTGGAGTAGATAACAGTGACAAGAATGAGAGAGCAATTAATCAAACTGGTATACAGAATTACTTTGTGGATGCCACAAGTTCACTTATGTCTGAAATTGAGATTTCAGACACAAATGAAGCAAAGCCATATCATAATGTTGATTCTTCAACACACAGTCACACTAATATTCACCGGACTGATTCTTCTGAGGAATGTGATGATGCAAATGTTCATCTTCTATCATATTCGGAAACTTCAGCTAAAGATAGCACATCCAGACAGGAAAATTATTCACCTTGGGATCAAAAGATTCCATCTTTAGATGGTTCGGAAAATGAAAAGATCATTCAAAAAAGAAAAAGGAAGTACCGTGTTGATATTCTTCGTTGTGAAAGCTTGGCTTCACTTGCACCAGCAACATTAGATCGTCTGTTTCTCAGGGACTATGATATTATTGTGTCAATGGTTCCACTTCCTGCTTCATCAGTTTTACCAGGACCTTCAGGTCCATTCCACTTCGGTCCACCCTCATATTCTTCAATGACACCATGGATGAAACTAGTTTTGTATAGTATAGTGGAAAATGGACCTATCTCAGTTGTCTTGATGAAAGGACAGTGTTTGCGATTGCTTCCTGCCCCATTAGCTGGTTGCGAGAAGGCACTAATATGGTCTTGGGATGGTTCTACAGTGGGAGGCCTCGGAGGCAAGTTTGAAGGGAATTTGGTTAATGGAAATGTATTATTACATTGCTTAAACTCAATCCTTAAGCATTCGGCTGTGCTGGTACAACCTCTCAGTAGATATGATCTTGATAATTCAGGTAGAATGGTGACCATGGATATTGCATTACCGCTTAAGAATTTTGATGGATCAGTTCAACCTGTTGGATCAGACATGGGACTAGATCCAGAAGGAATTGCAAACTTAAATACATTGTTAAAGGAGCTCTCTACCAAAATAGAATTATTAACAGTTGGTTATATTCGTCTTCTGAGATTGAGGAAGGTGGTACAGTTAGAGATGTTTTCATCAGATGATGAAAAGTATGAATGGGTTCCTTTAAGCTTGGAATTTGGAATTCCTTTGTTTAATCCCAAATTATGTGGCAGAATTTGTGAAAGGATATTCTCATCACATTTACTGCAAACAGACTGGCTTAGTGAACACCATGATGCAATGCAAAGTCTAAGAAAAAGATTGCGTGAGCTTTGCTCTGAATACCAAGCAACAGGCCCCACAGCAAAGCTGTTTTACCGTATTGATAAGGTTCGGGAATCACCTCGTCATTTGATCAGCTATGCAAGTGGAAGATGGAGCCCACATTTGGACCCTTCAACGCCAATTTCTGGAGCCTCTAGAGAACATCAGAGGCTCAAACTTGTAAATCGGCAACGGTGTCGAACAGAGATTCTTAGCTTTGATGGGAACATGCTCAGGTAATTCAACAATATGGTTTGCATTCTATTTTATAACTATTGAAAGGGATTTATAAGCTTTATTGTTTTCCATTTGAACTTGCAATTTAGTTTTTATTTTCCAGAATGTGACAATTAAAAATTTATCAAAATTCTCAATTTTCTTAAATCTTTTTCAACTCTTCTTTTAATTTCTATTATCTTTTTCCCCTCAAAACTTTATGATCACAATTATAGAAATCTCACTTATATTTTTTATCTGAAGTCTCTAAAGATAATAAAATTTCTTAATTTTATTCTAGCACTACTATGTTGTAAACTTTTTGAGCTTGTGCTTCCTTCCATCGTTTTGTTAATATATATTATGCCTTTGTCAACTGTTTCTCCATTTGAAATGTGCTATCTGATCTTCTCTCCCTTTTTATGCTGATGATCATGATGCCTGACTGGTCTTATGAAGGATCACATAATGAGTTTTGCATTAACTATTACAGTTTGTCATCATTTATTTCTGATATCTAATTGTTTCTGTAAAAACTTAGTTATGTAGACTATTTGTTGCAGATTCGTTTTGTGTTTTCCTTGTTTAGCCTTGATTCTGTCTCACTCTCTTGAAGTTTGTCTGCCTGCAGGTCTTATGCACTTGGTTCTATTTATGAAGCTGGTGGACAGCCATTTGAAGAGTCAACATCTTCTGGTGGAACAAAACATGAATCCGATGAGGACAACAGTCGAGAAGTTGCCCTGCCTGGTGTTAATTTATTGTTTGATGGGGCATTGTTGCACCCATTTGATATAGGTGCATGCTTGCAGGCTAGACAGCCTGTTTTGCTAATAGCTGAGGCATCATCTGCATCTACAATGCAGGAAACTAGGACGTCATTATAACTTGTTTTTGAATTGATTATGTTACAAGCTCGACAAGGCTGGCATGTCGTCTCCGTATACTCGAGCAGTTCTCTTCCAGCATCTTGAAGACTCGCTGTTGCAGTTCTATTCCAAGTATTATTTAATTCAAGCAGCTTATTTGTCCCCAAGTATGATTAGCCAAATTTTTTTGAGAATTTTTGTTTGGTCGATAAAATTTTGTTATCTGGAAGAATGAGTTGTTGTGATACCATATATGCTCTATTATAGGTTGCACATTCCTTGTACACTTTGATCCTCTGCAACTACATTATGGTTGCTGTAGGCCGTTAGTAGTTTATTGGAAGAATATGATGAGGAGAGATGCCTTTAAAGGGAGGAATAAGAAAGATTTGAGAATTTCTCTTAATATTAGAGTCAATCTAAACCAATTGAATACTAAGTTTAAATAGATGAATGTCATATGACCTTGTTGTTGCCAATGCAAACTAATAGTCATGACTAATAATTTTGTGATTTTTTTTTCATCAAAATTCTTCTCCTAGTATAAGATGAAATATAATAAGAAGAAAGAAATCAAAAGTGCACTAGTGAAATGTTACTTTTTAATTATTAAAATTTATTTTTTTTAAAAAAATTATTATATGCTTTCAAAAATTAGAAAAGATTTTATAATTTTGAAATAATATTTAAAATTCTACTTTTATCACCACGATTACTTTTTATTATATAAAAGTAAGATTTAAGTTTAGGAGCCTTGTGATAAATAAATAAATAATAATAATAGTAGGGAGCTCCTTTTAATTTTAAAACTGGAATGCCTTTTTGTTTTTGTTTTTCCAAATATAAATAGCTAAGCTCGATAGGAGGAATCCATTGGACGTTCCAGATGAAAACATTATTCGCGATTCGTCGCCTTCATCATTCCTCGTGTCTCATCTGGAAGTCTGGGACTTCTGCCGCACTGCCTTCTTCCCCGAGCCCTAGCGAATCCGCCGTTGATGGCGGACGACTGGCTCTGCTCTTGAACGAAGCCCAGCTTCGCCCTTACCTTTCCCGTTTCTCCTCCTCGTTTGCGGCCGCTACCATCTTCCATGGCGCCCTCTCCCCCGATCCACGCACTTCGGAACCGATTCAGGGAAGCGAAGGCCGGAGTGGAGGACAACGACGACGACTACATGAACAACGACCGGCCCGTATTCCTCCTCTACCCCTGTCTCGTCGTCCGCATCTTACTACTCGTGGCTTTCAAGTTTCGCCTCTTCTGCCGTGGTCTCTTCCGACCCACGCTCGCCCGCCTCATCCTCACGGACAAGTGCCACCCTTCCACCCGAACGCCGTATCTCGATTCTTCTGCGCCTCGTCTTCCTCCTCCGATTCGGATGCGGATTCTAGCAGCGAGGTCCCCTCGCGTCCGTCCGACGCTAAGGAGGCAGAGCGCGTTTGTAAAGTGATTGACGACCTCTTGCTCTCTGATCGGAGCATGGAGGCTGTGCTTGATAATTCCATGGTCGACCTCAGCCCCACTCTCGTGGTTAACGTCCTCCAACGCTTCCGACATGCCCACAAGCCAGCTTACCGGTTCTTCCGTTGGGCCCATGGGCGCTCGGGTTTCTCCCATGACTCTGAGACCTACACGAAGATGCTTAGCGTTCTCAGTAAGACGAGACAGTTTGAGACGATGATGGAGTTTCTGGAAGAAATGGGCAGGGAGGGATTCTTAAATGTGGACGCTTTCAAGATTGCGATTATTGGTTTCTCAGCCGCTCGTCAGATAAAGAAATCATTGGCCATTTTTCAGCTGATGAAAAAATTCAACTTTAACGCTGGACAAGAGACATTCAACTGCTTGATCGAAGCTTTAGCGAAAGTAAAGCTCGGGAAGGAAGCTCAAGCACTCTTTGACAAGATGAAAGATCAGTACCCACCTGACCTGCGCACCTATACCTTTCTCCTCTCAGGGTGGTTCAAGTTGAGGAATCTCACGGAGGCTAGTAGAGTCTGGAATGATATGCTGGATATGGGATTCAAGCCAGATGTTGTTGTATATAATACACTGATCGATGGCTTGTTTTTGGGACACAGGAGATCAGATGCAATCAAGCTTCTCGAGCTCATGAAAGCTAAGGGCCCAGTTCCAAATGCTAGGACATACACAATCGTGATACAATACCTCTGCAAGGCTGGGAAGATGGATCTTGCAGTCAATTGTTTCCAGGAAATGCTGGATGCAGGATGTGCCCCGGATGTTGCAACCTACACTTGCTTGATTGTGGGGTTCGGAAATGATCGGCAAATGGATAAAGTTTCTGCGCTGCTGAGTGAGATGACTGAGAAAGGATGCCCACCGGATGGTCGGACATACAACGCCTTGATTAAACTCATGACAAACAGAAACATGCAGGGTGATGCTGTTAGGATCTACAAGGAAATGATTAAAAAGGGCTTTGAGCCCACAATTCACACATATAATATGCTTATGAAATCTTGCTTCCATGGAAATAATTATCAGATGGGTTGTGCTGCGTGGGAAGAGATGGGACATAAGGGTATTTGCCCAGATATAAATTCTTATACTGTCTTTATTGGAGGCCATATACGCCACGGAAGGCCAGAAGAGGCACGCAAATACTTGGAAGAGATGATAAGCAAAGGAATGCAAGCTCCTCAGATAGACTACAATAAGTTCGTAGCTGATTTTGCTAGGATAGGAAAGCCTAATATACTATATGATTTGGCACAGAAGATGAATTTCTCTGGGAAGTTTAAGGTCTCCAATGTTTTCCATGGTTGGGCAGAGAGAATGAAGAAGAGAGTCATAAGGCGAGTACCCAATCAGACTGGAAGACGGCTTTTCTAAGACTGACTGATCAAGACAAGCATACTTAAACTAAGAGAAACCTTAACTAAGGCTACTTGGAAGATGTTGATATAACATAGCTGAGTTTCTTCTTCTGGTATGTGATTTCAGGTGCTACTTCTATTATGTGTTTGCACATGATTTCGAAATTTCATAACTGCTGATACCTGACATTTTCTGTGTGGCCGTCGGTATCTGTATTTCTTCTGTCTCCTTCATAGATTGTATGCATTGATGAAACTGGTTTGGAGTTATAGACATATTCTTTGCATTACATATTAATAGTCTCAGCTGTTTCTCAAGAATGCATTTCAAACTATTATGTGCCTTGACTGAGACTCATGTATTTTTTTTTCTCATATAATGATTATGCTAATTGATAATTTGTTGCGTTTGTTTGGCCCTAATTTTGATGAATCTATTCATTTGCATCTTCCATAGTTTCACATGATGAAAATATGTCTAGATGGAAATTTTATCACCATTTCACGCTTTCACTTAGGTGAACTATTATGGTGTTGCAGTTCACGCTTTCACTTAGGTGAACTATTATGGTGTTGCAGAGCTCTTCTTAACTGATTGTTTGTGTTTTGTTTTCTAATTTTTATTTTTTTAAAATAATAAACTAGTTAAAGACGGTATCATTAAATGTGACAGTACTATTGAACTATATTAACTTCTGTTGTGCGGACTATGATTCTTGTATCTAAGTCATTAAGGGTCTAGTATTTGTATGATGGACCTTATGTATTTTAGCTTTACATAAAATGCAAATGAAATAATAGATCTCCAGTTGAGAACTTTTAATATCTTGAAACTGAAACTTTATAGTGTTACAAACATATTATCATTACATGTTGTGAATGTTCCAACTCAATAAATTAAAATCTCTTGATTTAATTTGATCTGATGGCATTTGTTTTGTTTTCAGTTTTTGGCTATGGATACACGCTCATACCGAATCCCATCTATGACCATGTAAGATCTCTCAGCATAATGAGTACAGGTTTCACAATGTCTTGCAGTATAAAAATTACAAGTTTGGGCATTGCATTTCTATACAACCAGTACAGGTTTGAACATTTGATGCCTCTTTTCTCTTTTACTTTTAAGCTGAGAAAAACAAAGAGGAAACGGAGGGGCTGTTGTTTCATTAGCTATGGCCATCAGTACCTCAATACAAGTGAAATTTACAAACATACAATGAAATGAAAACTCTGCCTCTGCACTGTGTTAATAGGAACAAGATGTCAGAGACTGAAGAAAGATTGGGAAATTAAGAATGATACAAATATGCAGTCATAAACGTATTTGAATTCTGTGCTCTAAGTGCTCATCCAAAGTTTCTCTCTGCGCGGAGAAAATTTCTTCCATCTGTTAGATAGAAAAAAGAACGATTATAATAAAAACTTGAAGCTAGCAAATAAGAGAAAATGGGGAAGTAAAAGGAGGAATAAAATAACCGACAAGAAGCTGCTGCTGCTGCAGGTGATCTTCTTGTTCGGCTTCCTGGAATGCTGCAATGAACCGCATTACCAAGTAGAGTGGCAGAAGGATTCCACTGGCTCTCAGTAGGAACACCTGTGACACAGACATGAAATCGTGTTTATCTTAACTATTTCACTCAGCTACATTTATATTTTATTCTTGTTACATTTATTTATTTATTAATAATTCAGGTTTATAGATTTTGTCTGATAGATAAATGTGCATGCTCAATGCTCAATTGGTACTTACAGTGAGAATGGTGAATGCATAATGATCCTCCCCAGCAGTCATCACACCAACGAGGTTTCTAACCAACAAGATGACAATGAACTGAAAACAAATCAAATCATTAGTTACAACAAAGCCCAACCAGCTTAGAATGTGACTCGTCTAACATACAATGAGGGCGACCGATCGGAAGTACGACACGCGAAGGCTGGACGCCGGTGAGCACTCAGCATAGTCGGAATCTGTATCGTCATTGACTGAAACAAACTCTGGGTTCTGAGGGTCATAATTGATCCTGGGAACTTCCAAGCTTCCTCTGCCAAGAATGAATGCAGCTGCTTAACTCACAATCATATGAAAGTAATTACTGCGGTGCAGGATGTGCTCATTATTTTTCGGGCCCCACTATATCCATAATTGAATTTCAAAGCAGGAGTCGGTAGGAACATGGGAGAAGGCTGCAAACACAAGGAGAAGAAGAGTCGCAGAGGTATGGGCCAGTAGGCCACCCATAATAAAGCAAAGTTTTCAAATTCAAACAAGATTAAAAAAAAATGTGCTCAGCAGTCAGCTCCAATGGAACAGGACATGAGACACATGAGGGGGGAGGCACAAGAAAAGAAAAGTAGTACTGAAAATGAAAAAAAAGGAAGAAAAAAAAATTACAGCAAGGTGAAGAGAGTTTAGTTAGTTACCTGATCGTCACTTCCACATCCACCAAGGCCTTCTTCTGATTGACGGTGTATCCAGGTTCAAAATTCTACAGAAAACATCTTATTCTTCATTAATCTGTTTATTAATCCATAAATATTGAAGAAAATAATCCAATTTCAGAACATGTGATTATTGAGGTAGACACGGGCCATGAAAAAGGAGGAGAGGAAATCATATCGATCGAACTAGAATTGTGCTCAGCCAGCAGGAACAACACTAACCTGAAGGCAAATCTCGCAGACAACGCTTCCCTTCTCATCGCACCATCTCTGTATGCATTCCCTGTGAGCAAACTGGAATCGAACGCAAGATCAGACCTTTACGCACAAACCTCCATCGCGATCGCGCGAGGAGACGAGAAGGGAAGGAAAGGCCTGACCTTGAGCGTGCCGGAGCAAGCGCAGGGGGATTCCATGGTGGTCGACCGCTCTTCCTCTTCCTCATGACAAATCCTGCAGAGGCACACGGAAACAGCAACAGCAGCAGCAACAGCAGAACAAACAGAATCCTGTTGAAGATGATCATGATCATCTATCAGCAATCTGATCTCTCCTCGCTCTGCAAACTCCATCCCTCTTGTTCCTTCTCCCTTTTTTTTCAGTAAATTAAATCGGTAACCTGTTCTCGGTGCTTGAAGATATAAATAAGGATGGGAAATCGGAGGAGGCAGAAAAGGACGGATATGTCCTCATCAATCGGCAAGCGAGTAGATAGATAGATAGAGGAGGAAGAAGAGAGTCTCGTGTTGTTGGTCTACGGTTGGAACTTGGATTTGGATTGATAAACAGTTGAGAGTCTGACCACCAAAGTTGAAATTGAAATGTTCCAAGTTGAATTCCTGGATATCCAGAGAGAAAGACATGTTTTGATCCCTCATGCTCTTATTTAAGGGCGGGCCATCTAACTTCAACCATCCAATATATCCTGAAATTCCAATTCAAAAAAATAAAAAAAGGATTTTTTGTTTTTTGTTTTGTTACAGGCCTGCCTGTCCTATCAATTCATCGTCTTAAAAAAATTGCATATGATTAAGTATTCCAATATATATTTTAGGACAAAATAATTTCGTAGGTTTTGGGGCGTTAAATGGCTGCCATTTGTGCTTTGCAATCGCATGTCTACCACGACGTTGAACAAACGACTTTATGCCGGGACGGTTCGGTTAATTAATTAATCAAATAATAAGTTTGAAAAAGTCACTTAATATTATTTAGATCCTGCCATATCTATTAACTTCCTTAATCCTGACACGATTCAAAACACAAACTGGATTCGACACGAAATCCAGTCGTCGCCGTGACGTGGGATATAACGTCTTAGTCAATGCCACATTTTTCTTATTATAAAATTCCACCACGTGGCGGCAATAAAAGCCAAAAAAAAAAATGATTAATTTCAATGGAAAGAAAAACTTCTTGCCTTGGGTTGTTTGTTGCCCATGAAGAAAAGCCTAATATGAACATCACTGATCAGCCTAATATTCGTCTTAAAGTAATAATGACAACGACCACGACATAATAATTTTGATTAAATGCCCAATTTGAAAAATATGATTTTTTAGGGGTTTAACTTGATTTTGTGTATTCAATGTTTTGTATTTCAGTTAGATTTTATTAGCTAAATCAAATTATTTATTAATTATATAGTTATTATAAGTTGTAAGTTTTACATTCAATCGTATAGTGATAGTTTTTTTTTGAATTATATATATTTGTTATAGTTTTTATATTAATGAATTTGAATTTGTAGCGAAACTAATATTAAAAAATCTAAAATCCTCAGTGTTAAAGGATCTAAATTCTTCAAAACCGGAATAACAATGCCTAGAGAAGCATGAGAGATGATGAATTCATAGGTGCAGACGATTTCTAACG
>JBBUKS010000029.1:12430320-12458259 GCA_038050645.1 Hedychium gardnerianum
TCACTTTGGACATAAGTTGGACCAGCGTCTAAGTTCCTATCGGGGACTCGTCCTCACTGGATTCGCTCCTTCAGTTTCTTACCTTACTTACCATTTGTCGGGTAACCTCCTCGACGTCTGATCTCCGAACCACCAGGTCTTCCTGTTGGAATCGCATATCCAGACTTCAGTCAACCGTTTGGTCCTCCCTGACCCGATTGAACTTTTTGCCAACTGTTTGGTCCTCTCTGACCCAGCTGAACTTCCTGTTAGAATCACACATCTGGACTTCAGCCTGGTGTCTGACCCTCTAGATCCGTCAAGTTAGTTAAACCTGCATACTTAGCTCAACTTGTTAAATAATAATAGTTTAACTTTAACCTGTTGTCATACATCAAAATCTAGGATTAGATTATTAGTATAAACTGCACCAACAACAGCAAGCACACTGTGCAATTATTGCTAAGAAAGTTGTTACACTTAATTTAACTGTTCTATCGAACGAATCAAAGACATTATTATCTTGCCTTTACCCTAGATTAAATTATTTATATCATTATGAACATCTCTAATCCCTCAAAAAATGACTATCATGTTGAAAGCATGTTCAATATCTTCTATCAATACAATTATTTATAATCACATTTTAAGTACGTAACAAAAAAATATAACTGGTACCAGTGAATAAATGCAAAAATATAAATCTCTTTTAATATTCTTTTTTAGCTAGAATCTATTCATTTTAAGATCTCAAAAGTCGATGCAAACCCTCTGTTTGCCTCCTGGCTTTAAGATGAAGACCACATTAACTAGCCAGATCGGGAAATGCACCTCCTGAATATGTCCGACTTTTAATAGCTTGGCCACCTCGGCTTGTATTGCCTTGTTCTATTCAGCCCTGAAATGCCTCTTCTTTTGTCTGATTGGCCAGGCCTCAGGGAGAAGGTTGAGCCGGTGTGTCATCATGGTCGGGGAGATTCCGATGACTTTTATGGTTGACCAGGCAAAAACATCATGGTTCTTGGTCAAGCACTCGATCAACTGGTGTTTGAATTTTGGCTGGAGGTCTACGGCTATCCGGGTCATCCCATTTGGCCGTTCAGGATGAATCTGGACCTCTTCTTGTTCCTCGGTCGGCCGAAGCACTGGCATTTCTTGGGCTATTTGCAAAGTTTCTTGGACTCTTCGGGCTTTGCGATAGTTGGTCTGCACAATGTTGACATAGCATCGTCGGGCAGCTGACTGACTCCCTTTTACTTCCCCAACTCGATTTCCCACGGGAAACTTCAGTTTTTGATGAAAAGTGGAAATTACTGTTTCGAAGGCGCTTAAGGCTGGTCTCCCCAAGATGGTGTTATAGGTAGAGGCGATATCTACCACGATAAAAGTGGTACGTCGCGTCCACTCGGCCAGCTCTTTTCTGAGGATTAGAAACAAACAAACCTGGTCGAGCGGTTGTACATGATACCCGGTGAACCCGAACAGAGTGGTGGTCATAGGCTTGAATTCTTTCTCATCGATCTACATCTGATCTAGTGCTTTCTTGAAGACTATTTGACAGAGCTTTCAGTGTCCACGAAGGTCCTCTTGACGTTGTAGTTGCCTATGATGGCGTGGATGACGAGGGCGTTGTCATGAGGAATCTCTACTCCGGCCAAGTCCGGTGGCCCGAAGGTAATGGATGGGCTTTCTCGGTGCGGGTGCTTACCACGGAAGTCTTCAGCCGCCGGCTATGGGCCTTGCGTGTTTGGTGAGAGTCACATCGCTAGGCCCTCCGGAAATCATGCTGATATCCCCGATCAGGTGAGCTTTGCCCTTTTCTTCCCTTTTCTCGGCCTCCTGTTGGGTTGGGGAATCCTCCTGAGCCCTTTTGGAGGATAAGGGGGCTTGCCCACCTGATATGCGAACGTGGCCGGCCTGATGACCGACTGACTCTACCCGGCCGTCCTTCGAAGCTCTTGGGCATACTAGTAACAATCTTGGGCGTTATGGCCCCTCGATTGGTAATAGGCGCAAAAACGGCTTGTATTCTTGGGGAACCGTGGGCCCGCTTGATGAGCTGGGATCAGGCTGGCTTCTATTGCTTGTACGGCCTTTGGAGGAGTTGGTTGCTAAAAATCGGGCCGATGGTCCCTATTTCATAGTGGAGCTTGCGTAGCTCTACATTCGGATGGGACGGTTGGGCCAAGCGGAGTAGGCAGGTCCTATCGCCGAGCGGATTGAGCTTCTTCCACATTTACATATTTGGTTGATCGGCCTAATAAGTGATTAAAGTCGGTTAGAGGCTTCTTTACCAACAACCGAAAGAATTCCCCTTCAGCCAACCATTGGGAAAACGTGCTAACCAACACTTCTGATGAAGCTGTCACAACATCAAGAGCGACCCGATTGAATCGTTGAATGTAGTTATTCAAAAACTCTTCGGGCCTTTGTTTCAAGGCAAAGAGATTGTGTGTACTTTTGAGGTACCTCTTGTTGCTAGCGAAATGTTGTAAAAAAACCGTCCTGAAGTCTTTGAAAGTCCGAACAGAGGAAGTGGACAGTCGATCGAACCACCTTTGAACTGAGCCTGAGAGGGTTGTCAAAAAGACTCGGCATTTAACATCATTAATGTATTGATGCAACATCGTCGCATTCTCAGATCTACGCAAATGATCCTCTGGGTCGGTGGCGTCACCGTATTCAACCATGGTTGGCGGGCAGAAACATCGGGGCAATACATCCTCAAGTATATTTGAGCAAAAGGACGTGCCTTTAGGTTTTCCCATTCCGTCGTCAGTTCGTAGCTTTCACCAAGCGGGCTGCGAAGGTGGTGTCCGCACGACGGAAGATCCAAGGGATTCCTCCGGTGATGTCGTCGCTCATACAGAAGTCTCCATAGTAGCTGGAGGAGTTTCCGTCGGCTGGGCCCGTTTTTATTGAGGCATCGGGGTATCACGGTCGGCGCAGAAAGTATGGTGGTGCAGAAGGAGAGTTTATCATCGTTGGTTGTTGTAGTAGCTCTCGTTGTTGTTGCATCACTCCTTGTATTGCGGTCGCAATTATCCTGTTGAGCTCTTCAGGGGACATGGTGATAGGTGTGGTTGATCTTTCGGTGGTTGATCTTCCAGTGTCATCCATCTCGAAATATTAGTCAGGACTTGATGTTCCCACAGACGGCGTCAATTTATTCTTGTCTGAAATTCGTGGAGAATGAGCTACCAGTGAACTGGAGCGAATGTTGACAAAGTCCCATAGATCACCACCCCGAACAACGTTGTGTACCTGAAGAAGGGAGGGAGAGAGATTGGAGAGTTAGAATGGAAGCTCGGGAGGTGCCCGAGCGGATCCACTCCGACGCTCAAGTAAGGCTCCGGCGGTAGGGAAAGCAGGAAGAAGAACAGTAACAGAGAGGTGTATTTGAGAGATGTGTCCGCCTCCCTTGGGTCGTGGGGGGCGGGGCTTTTTATAGACAGGTTGTTGTGTATTTCCTGCCGTATTAATGCCGCATTTAATTATTGTCAGAATGTGTATCATACAACTGTACAGGATTGTCCCATCATATCTATGGGTATGGGAGGTGTAATGATACAGAGTATGATACTTCACGTATTCTGACAACCCACATGTTATGTTAGTATGGATGTCGCCGAATGGGCCGGCCCATAAGGACCATGGGCCATACTACTCTGGGCCAGAAAAGACATTAGCCCGGAAGTTGGGGAAAAGTGCCTAAGGGTGAATCGATCAGGGAAGGGCGTGAGATACCTGGCACGGCCCGACCAGTGTCGGTCGGGTTTATTGTTGGATCTCGCTCGGAGTTACGGAAATCTCTCATCCCAAGCTGGGGGAAAAATAATTCTCGTCTGGGACAGGTCAAGAGTCTTCCGTCCAGGATGGGTCAAGAGTCTCTCTGCTTGGGATGAGAGAGTCTCCCATCCAAGATAGATCAAGAATCTCCCCATTTGTGATAATGAGAGTCTCCCATCCGGGGTAGGTCAAGAGTCTCCCTGCCCGGGTATCCAGGGCATCCCGTCTAGGGTTGATCTGACTCTTGACCTCCCGAAGCATACGTGGCCTCGCCCTATACAACCCCGTATCAACAACCATTTGAAGCTGCACGAAGTTGGAGATTCATGGAGCAATCTTCGTGGCATTGTGCTACGATGCACGGGCGAAGGAATTGAAACAAAACAATGTTTAGTTTAACTGGAATTGGGAACATAAAATAAAGAACAACAACAAATACTTCTTGATTGCAGTTGGAGCTTTATCCCTTGACAAAACACGATTGAACATCTTATAAGGGAAGAAATTTGATCTTATTCATCATTTTAAATTCATTCGGTAGCTAAAGGACCAAAAAAACGAACTCATTGAGTTCTTTTCTCCAACCTATATTTTTCACAGCTCGTATCTCTAGTTCCCATAAATATCAATGAGAAAACACTTCAAGAAAAACAAAAAAACAAAAAAAAACTAGCTCACTAAGGGCATTTGATATTGAATGGAAATATGCTCAGTTTCAGACTTCAAGCATCGCCACCAGACAAGTTGCTTCCGTCTACATACTCGGGCGCAATCTTCAACGGTCTCTGCTTCTCATACTGGGAAAAACATTAAAGCAAAGCAGCATAAGGAATGTGAAATAAAAAGGGACTAATGCTTAAGGTAGTTTGGTTTACAAAGCAGGAGAGAACTTTACCTTCTTAAGAAAGTCATCAATCTCCTCAGCAGTCAGGGCTTCCTCCCAGCCATTTTTGTCCCATCCAAGAGATCGTAAGAAGGCTTCCTCTTCAGGATCGACAACAATGTCTGAATCGGGATTAGTTTCTCCATTGTCCGAGTAAGATCTCTCAGACAGATCAGAAGTGCAAAAATCTACACTCATGCTTCCGACCTCTGTTGATCCATTAAGATCAGATTCTGATGGAAAGCCATCCTTCACCTTATTATTAACAGGGGAGGTGCAGTGCTGGTGCTCTGCATTTGACTTCTCACTGGTCAGTGCTGGTTCAACTGAGCTTGGCTCTGAAACAGTACTTGAACCACTTGATGATTTCTTCCTTAGTAAATTGAAGAATGCATTCCTATTTTGAGCTTGAGAAAGGATTTTTCTATCCCCTGCATTTTTGTCTATGTTAAGATTTTGGTCAGTCGGGATCTTCGATGGAAGAACTGCAGAAGGAAAAGGGGCAACAGCGTTCACAGACTTGCTGACACCTTGGCCATCTTTAGCAACAGAGGTGATGCCATTCTTCTCTCGGTTAAGAACCTGAAAATTCCCCACTGACGATATCTTTGCAACATCAGAATTAGTTGATGACCGGATAATTTGGTTCACATGTGACTGTTGGGCAACCTTGCTAAGAGAATTAAAATCCCCAGCCCTTGCAACTTTGGATTTTGTCTTGTCCGATAGACTGCCATTCTGAGAGCAACAGACAATAATGAACAAATTAAAACATAAAAAATGGAGCAGTAAAAATAATCAAATTTATCAAATTGAGATATCAGTTTGAGCTCAAAAAGCAGTTTAACACACGAGCTTGGACAAAAAATTTTTAGCTCTGCTCATTTACAGAAAAAGCATCCTAGTATCAAAATGATTATCAGAAATTTGTAATAGTTATTGAAATCTGAACTTCCATTAAACTGCTTGGTATAAACAAATAAGAATCATGATGCGGAGCAGTTTAGAGCATGTTAATTAGGCAGATAGTTGCCTTCTTTCCTTGATCATCGTTTTTTCATTTCTGTTACCAATATTCAAGAGTAACTTGATTGAGGAACCATGACTGGTTTGCAGTATGTGATCTCATATGTGAATAACAATTCGAGAAAAAAAAATAGTTTGGTCAAAAATATCAGAGAAACAAGAAGAAGAAAAGTGCGGGTGTATCTTTAGCACTAATTTGTCGCCAAACAGATTTCTTTTTCCAATGTAAATAAGGTTCCATCAAATTTCAAGTCTGTACCATGTTTGTCCCTAACTATTTGGGGTCAGCTACATCTACATGAATCGCCTTCCTACATTGAGCTCCATACGACTGAGAATATTTAAATTAATATATTAGTTTTTATTATAACCACTAATGTCTCTTTAACTCAGTTAATTTCTTTTATTCACTTTTACTAAGAAACATATCCCATGATAGTAAAAGATTCAAACAAACAGTATATTACTGATGCTGCTAATGTGCACTCTAAATCACACATAACTGACGTTTTAAAAGTTAAGCATCACATTTATTCAGCCTTTAAGTTTGAAGAACATAAACTATGCAAACTAAGCATATTAGAATAACCCACCAAAATTCAGAGATTCACAAATGTCTTAATTTTCTGAATATTTATATGCAAAGTTGTTTTCACATTTTAGTTTTATCATAGAGAGATGACAATTAAATATTTTTGCTTTCACAAATCACCAAGAGTTTCCACTACAACCTATTTATCATTGTCTAATGTGAAACATGAATTCTCTCAAGAAATGTATATATGACTGGTTGAGTCTTTTGTGCTGAAATTGACTTTGGGTTAAGGTTTCAAGGTCCTGTTTATGTAGAAATAAGAAAAAGGCACTCAACTGCTTTTCATAGTCCCCATTGATTTGGTTAATTATTGGTGGTCTCTCCCTTGCTAGTACTACTATTCTAGGTTTTAAGAAGAGTTGAACAATTGAAAACTGAGGAAAGGAAGCAATATTTATTCAACCACAATAAAATTGGAAAAGACAAATCGCCAAGACTCAAGGAGGTTGTCATACCAAGGCTTTAGGAAATGAAGGTGTCATGGGTATTAGTTGCTTGCATTTCCGAAGAGTAAGTTCCTCAATCCTTTGAGTGTTTATCAGCAACTGCAAAATAAATAGAAAATCAGTTTGATGGAAATGTTATCTCAGTGTTACATAAATAGGCAACAACTATCCCTTTCTATGAAGTACCTGAGGTACATCACTAACTTGAGATGGCGCCTGAGTCAATGACTCTGCCATGTTTAATCCTGGCATACTGCTTCCAGGTGTAGATGTTTGATTGACGGTACTAGTCGGTAAAACAGGAGAATTTATACTTCCACCAGTCACAACTTTGGCTGGTACTTCTGCCAGGGCTGAAGTCCCAATTATGACAGGAGTGATAGTAGGAAGACTCTGAACAGCAGTTCTAAGACCAAGAGGTGATACAGTAGATGCATCGTAGAAGCTCTGCTTTGCTTCAACTAGAAGAGATGGAAACTCTTTCTCAAATGAGGTTTTACCAATATTTCCAATGATACTTCCCCTGGATGGAGAACTGTTATTTCCACTACTTCCAAGCTTTTTTGCCCGAGACTCAGCTTGCCTTTCTGCTATCAAAGATTGAGAATGCCTTAAGGCATGGTCTTCGGACCTAACTCCTATTACTGAATCACGATAATCAAATCCATTGTCAAATGAAAGTGACTTATTTTCTCTGTCACGGGAATCAAAATCCCTATCCTGGTTCCTATCACGAGACCTCCGAAAATTACTGTAAGCCTGTGATCTGCCAGAGCTCCCTTTCTCTACAGATCCATTGGAGCTCAAACTCCGTCGTATATTCCTATCGTGGTCGCCTAGTAATCTATTTCTTGGGCTATGTCCCACACCATTTTCATCTAAGGAAAACAAAAGAGCGTTGCATTAGCAGTGATTTTATTTATTAACATACACAAATTGCAAAAGAACAATACTTAGAATCATAACGAATTTAATGTGGAATAGTTGGATACCGAAACGTTTAGACGAATTGGTTCGCAGGCCATTGGTTGAAGTGTTCCCGTTTGCAATCTTGTACCACTGTGGAACCAATGCTGGCTCACCTTGCTCCATTTTCCACAAAGACCATTATCAATATGCAGTTAAGATCTTCTACCTCTGCATCCAATTTTGAACAGACTTATCCAATGAATGTTCTTTCCTATACAATACACATCAATAACAGAAGCCCATCCTACTACCTAGCCCAAACATGAAGCTTCCGAAATGAAGAACCAATAGCGAAGTCCTGCACCCACCACAGCCTCTAAGTTTGCATCATAAAATTACAAGAACTTTTCTGTTAGGAAACCTAAACCGTCAGGGGAGGGGGGGAAAACCTCTTTTTGCTCAGATGGTCAAGCTTCACCCTGTATGTATGCGTCTCACGGTATCAGACATCCATGGGAGCGCACTCTATCCGGAACGAAGCAAAGATGCCACCATAAAAACCACTCCAATTCTTTCAGAGGACGACCCTAATACCCAAAGGGACGATCAACTGACTCAATTCTCAAAACGATAAGCTGTGCTAATCCAGAGCAGCAAACCCTAAAAAGTGAGGAACGAGGGCGACGAAACGACCTCGCCTCAAAGCCCCTGAGGCAAACTAGGACGAGCTTCTAAGTTCAAACCCTAATTCCGTCCAATGAAAAAAATCTAATAAGAAGAAGAAAGACGGCGAAGATTGGCCGCGAATCTCCGTGCCGAAGCGGGACAGAATCCGGTTTCGATCGGGCAAAGGGGGTTGTGGGAGATCCAGAGAGGAACGACTGATTGAATCGCAGGGGTCGAGAGCTCGATATCAAGCCTGGAATCGAGGAACCGGCAGCCGCCGGTGTGCGTTCTTGTGGAGTGGCTAGATCGCTCGGGGTGATCGTTGCGGTCTCGATTGAAAACCTACGATCGATGATGACGACGATGATGACGATGGCGATGGTGATAACGATGACGAAGGAGAGAAGGGTAAGGATGCAAATAACTCGCCCTCCTCCTCGTTTTCCTCTTGCTTCGTTTATTAATCAAGGAATAATACGATAATTGAAATAATAATAATAATAAAGAGATTCAAAAGTATAAAAATAAATAAATAAAAGCGCGTTCTTTTATTAAAATATATATATATCTTTTTCATTTGTTAGAAAAAATATCTCATTGCACCTTTTACTTTTCAAAATAATTTAATTATTAGTTCATACATTTTAGTAGTGCTGAATATTCGATCTAAATTAAATAAAATAAATTAAAAATTAAATTAATTAATTTTTAAAAAATTAATTGAAAAAAATTAATTGAATCAATTAATTTTTCTATAAAAATTAAATCAATATAATCGATAAAATATCAATTAATTTAATTTTAAATTAAATTAATTAAAATAAAAAAATAATTAAATTAATATTTTTATTTGATTTAATCAAATTATGAAATTTAAAATCGAAATCAAACCGAATTAATCGAAAACCAAATCAATTTTTTTTAAAAAAAATAAAAATTAAATTAACCGAATCAAATTTCAAAGTTCGTTTGGTTCAATTCAATTAATTTGATTTTATCAAATTTTTACTTACTCTTACCTACTACGTAATTATAATAATTATAGAATCATAATTATTAAAATATAATATTAACTAATATTTATGAGAAATAAATTATTTATATTATAACAATTATAATTAATAGTTATTATAACATAATATTAATTTGTGTTAATCAATATTTATTAATATTAATGAGAGATGAAATATTTATATTACAAAAACTATGAATTGTAATTATTATAAATAATATTATTGGTATTGATTTGAATTGAAAGTATATTATAACATAATATTGATTATAGATAAAGTGTTTATATTATTTAATTATAATATAATTTTTTTGTGTTGATTAAAATTAAAGTATTCATATTATAATAATTATAAAACTATAACTATTCCAATAAAATAAAATAAAATCAAAAAATAAAATATATTAACATAAAATAAAATACACTTTTGATAATAAATGAAAATGAAACACCCTTCTAACTATTTCAATAAAAAAGAACGTGTCTTTTTTATTTTTTCCCATTCAAAAATGAATATTTATTTTTATTATTTCAAAAACCAGAATAACAACTATATCTTACAGTTGGCCTTTCATGATTAATCCAAAATTTAAAAATTAAATCTTAACATTATAAAAAAAAATCAATAGGACAATAATCCTAAAAAATTTAATCATTCAAATGAGCCTTCACGAATACTTGGTGGCCAATGAATCAATCCTTTTTAAAATTAATTAATTCAAATAATTAAATATCTGAATTAAATAAAAATTAAATAAACTTTCACGAATACTTGATGATCAATGGATCAATTATTTTTAAAATTAATTAATTCGAATAATTGAATATCTGAATTAAAAAAAAAAAAAAACTATGCCTTAGAGTACTACTTCTAACCCCGAAAGTTTCGATACGATGTTGTAACTTGTTCTTCCTCGTTTCAAAGAACCTTTTCAGTCGTCAACCCCTGCTACCTCTACTCCCGGAGCAAGTGACTCGTCCAGCAGGGTCACAATCACATTGTCCCATTCCACCATTTCTACACGAGCCAACAGGCCATGCCGAACACGAACACTTGTTCCAGTGAGAACTATTGGTATTCCCTCATCATTGATATTTAGATTCTTGAATACCGACATGGAGCATACATATATATTATTCAAGATTAAGCATACATACATTTGCAACCAACAAGGAGACTCGAAAGTCCTCCCTAATAGATACCACAATGAGCTCAAGTAAGAGGTGAGACTCACATTGGAACGTCACATCACTTTAGCTGCCCTCCGGGACGGAAGAAGTGAGACTCGCATGTTCTATATAAACAGCATAATTAAGGTACAACATCTTCTCATAAATAAAACATACTTCGAGTTGTCAAATTTGGACCCCAGGAAGCTAATTTCTCGGCCAAATGCAGTTTCCAGTCAGAGACAGAAGCAAACGGCAGTAGCCCGCTCGACATTGGGAGAATCGGCAGCAGCAGTGTGTAGAATGCATATCTTCTCATCCAGAAAGGAAAGGTAGCTGATTTTGCTCCTTGGGACACAGTTACAGGGCCGTAAAGAAGATGGTATAATGCGGACGGGAATGCATTGGCGAAGAAATGGAGTGCGCACATAACTTCCCAATCAAATAACCAGCGATATCCATTCCCGCCTAATGTGTCGATGCATAACTTTCCAGAAAAACCGCAAAGAACTCCTAGTAGCAGCACGATAAATGTCACTGGCATGGCCGCGGCGGCCTTTACTGACCGTTGGAAGGCCACGTAAGCAATTGCTACGATCATTAATATCCCAAAAGACAAACGGGATAGGACCACAAATTGACACCTCAACATTTCCATGCCTGAACTGAAAGACTGCACTCCTTTCGGAATCCACCAGGATTTCGATTTCTGGAGAAACAAACAGAAGTTTCAGTAAGCTTAGGAAAACAACCGAAAGAAAAAAAGTCGAGAACATCAAAATAGCTCATACCTCAGTAACAGACACGCACGCAGATGTGATCTCTGAGAGGCGTTGATACGAAAAGATGAAAGCTCCGTATGTAAGGAAGATACACATGACGATCAAACCAGCAACGAGAAGGTCCATACATCGTTGCAAGAGTTGCGCGTGTCTAGTCTCCTGCATTTGATTCCTCAATTTCTCTTCCTTGAAGGAAGCCTTGGAAATACCTAATGATATCTTGTTCTTCTCTAGCAAATTTGCCTCTGAACTAATGACTAACTGGGATTGCTTCAGCTGCAACTTCTTCATAATTAGCTCTATCTCAACAGCCTTGAGGTCATTAGAGCGAGTCTGCTCGATAACAGATCTGTCGATTGTAGTCAGAATAGACTGACTAAACCCAATCCCACGTGTGCTACTGTGAACATTTGCAAGTTGCTGATTTGTATCTGGATGGAGAATAAGTTGATTGTCTGCTGATTTAAATGGAGCATGTTCCTCTGGAACTTCAGGGGTTCTGATAAATACAGTACCAGCCAAGTCGGGTGTGATTTCATGACTCCTGTAAGAACAAGAACTGGAAGGGACAGCAGTTTCCACAGGACCTTCAGTGGTTCTGATAAGTTCGGTATTGGTCAATTCATGTGTCATTTCGCTGTTGTAAGAACATGAACCAGTAGAAGTTGCATTTTCCTTCCTATTAACAGACATGTTATTGATCAAACCAAGGGTCTTCAATGAGCTACAGAATGACTTATCAAAGTTCCTTAGGAAACAATCAAATTTTTGCCCATATATCTGTCCAAAATCAAAAAAGAAGCAAAGACACACTTAAAAGTTATGTATTATATATCTGCAAAACAATCCAAGCTACATGAGAAAACAATTGATTTAGAGACAGACTTACATTTGTTATAGATTCTTTCACTGCCGAACTGCACATCTGCGGCCAATAGTATATCCAAATCATACGGGTGTAAAACACTAACGGCATGAAAACAAAAGACTAACCTTGGAAAGATGATCTATTTCTATATTATCTTTTGAAATGCTCTTCCCGAACAAAACCTGGAAAATAAGATATTCCAAGCATCAAAATTTGTAACTATTAACCAGCAAAAAGTACAGTAAACCAAAATATGATGATATCCTGTCACTAAGAACTTCACAAAATAGCTCTTTCTCTGCCTGTGAACATACTGAAACTGGTAGCCGAGAATAGAAACTGAAAGAAAAACTAAAAAAAATCACAAATCAAATGCATCCTTACTCTCCTTTACCCTTTTCAGCTTGTGCAACATTCATGCAATGGCTCAATGTGTTCCTTATCTATCCCATCCCCCTCCAACAATAATACACACAATGATTCAATGGTTTCTTATTTACCCACTGATCCCTTCCTTATTTAAAAATGACAATGTTACAAATATTAAATGTAATATGAACAAAAAACCTAAAAGAGATAAAATAAATAAATAAAACCACAAGTTTCATGGAGACTAAGGATCTAGAAATGATAATTAGCTTGCTTTTGCTAAAGGGCAGCAACACATTGATAGCTTGTAGATAGTGATATGCATTTAAGTTTTAACTAAGAAAATAATCGTTTAATTCTCATCTGAAGTAACTATCACTTCATGTTTAGAAATATGGTCGCAAGTTTTGATTTCACTTCATTCTACAAAAAAAAATATTACTCCAAACTCCAAAATCTATCTAGTTTAAAGTCTCACTGCCCACTGAAATGAAAATTTTAAGTAAACGGTACAACGAAGTATTGCAGTTCATGTCCAAGTTCCTTCTTTCATAAAAATGGGGAAAGGGACGATCTTGATTGAAAATAAGCAAAAGATTAAATCATTAAAATTCATGGATAAAAGCATAAACTTCAAGCCTGACAAACCAAAGCACCTGAGCAATAACCGCAGCGAACGACATGCCGAGCGGGAGAGCGAGGTCCTGGAGACTCTCATCGCAGTGATCGGGCTCGAACACCAAGAGGCTTCGACGGCTTCCGCTCCGCAAACGCACCCATCTCATCTTCCACCGCTTGGTCGTGGAGCGCGAGGTCGGGGAAGAGGAACGTGAAGACGACGAAGAAGAGGCGTCATCCCTCTCACTCCTACTGGCTCTCGAGGTAGCAACGCCTCTTCCCCTCCTTAGCAGCAAGGACCACCGCCTCCGGGAGGCATGGAAAGCCAAGCCTCCGCATCCATCGCTGGCGATTTTGACGCCACCGCCGTCGCTATTGACGCCACCGCCGTCGCGGCCGTGGGATCGGACAAGATCCATGCTCAGCGAAGAGGGAAAGGGCGAAAGGGGTTTGCTTTGGGAAAGGGCGAAAAAAGGAAGGCGATGGAGGGACGGTGGCACGTTGGTAATTTCAACAACAATTAGATCGAACGGGCGCGCAAAAATCGGCTACTGATTCGATTGTCCCCCGTGGATTATTTTTTGTCTTGTTTTTTTCGTTGATACAAAGAAAATAAATAATTACCAGTTCCTCCCATAAAATCATTACGAAATTATTAAAGGACAAAAATTAAAATAGCAGCGTTTTAAAAAAATGCTTACAATTACATATGTTAAAATAATGTGTTTAATTCAATTTAATTAAAATATATTATATATAGAATATTTTTTATAAAAAATTATTGATCTATTAAAATTACTTAAACTTGATAAAAATTATTTTAATAGAATTAAAAATCACCTAAAATTATTATATTAATTATTAAATAGTTATTATAGTAATTATTTAATAACTATTATAGGTATTATATTGTATTCACATGTACCCTCTATGATTTATTTTAATTTTTAAATTTATTTTCATCGAATCATTATAAGATAATCATAAGAATAACTAAGATGATAGATTTTATTTATTTATTTACTAAATATATTTATAAGATTGAGTATACCTGAGAGGGAGAATGAATAATATGTTTTAAAAACTTTTTTTACATTTTAAAAATATTATTCAGAAATTCAAGGGCGAAAATAATAAAGACGTAAGAAAATTTAACACGATTAATTTTATTTGGTTTGAAACCTTCGTCGACTTCTACTCTAAGGCCCACGATCATCTGAATCGTATCGTTGGGCAATCCACTAATTTTCTTCCGAAAAATCCTCGGACAGAAAAATCGATTACAAAAATAGAGTTGGTGTAACAGCATTACATCAACTTATACAAATATATTAATTAAGAAAGTAATTAAAACGTTACTGACAACCGCATTAGTTTAGCTCGAGGTCAGTGTTGTTCTATTTGTAACAGGTGGACATAGTAGAGTCACAATAGAGCCAGGACAAAGTAACAGCGCAACAGTATGATCAAGAAAGCTCTTGCAAAGATTGTATCTAGAGTATTGAACAAGAACTTCTTTTATACATGCATGGGGCGCCATTATTGATCTGGGATACCTTAATGAAGTTGATCTAATCCACTCACTTTGGTGGGTTATCTGCTTGGGGGTGCCTTCATACTGATGAGGGCGCCTTCATCATCTCAGCAAGGACGTCTCTATCAACCAGGATGTCTTCATCCAACTGAAACTTCATCCTCAAAGTTTTATCCTCATGGGGATGTCTCCATCCACCAGGGCGCCTCCATTTCTTCATTGAGACGCCTCCATCCATCAAGGTGCCTTCATTCATTAGGGCGTCTTCATCGCTGAGTACTATTCATTCGAGGTTGATTTTTGCTTAACTTAAAATATGTTAATATAAAATAGAGTTAGCACAAATTAATATAATAAAATGCTTAGTATGACTTAGATCATATCTAGGTCTAGTCTGATTTTAGCTTAGACTTTCAAATTAGATTTAAGTTAGATCAACGCAGTCCCAATTGGGACTCATCCTCATTTGATCTCTCTCCTCTAGTGCTTACTTTATTTATCGATTGTCGAATAATCTCTTCGACGTCTAATTTTTGACCCACCAGGTTTTCTTGTCGGAATCCCAAATCTGGACTTCAGTCAATCGTCTAGTCCTTCCTAACTCAACTGAACTTTCTACCAGTTGTCTAATTCTCTCTAATTTAACTAGACTTTCTATCAATCATTTGATCCTTTATAATCTAACTAGATTTTTGTACCGTATTTAATCCTCTAAATTCATAATTAATTAATCTATATATTTAGTTCAACTTATTAAATAATATAGTCTAATAGCAGTTAAAACTTTAAATTAGATTATCGTTACCAATAATATTATTGTAATCACATCTATTAAATAGTTGCAATAGTAATTTTCACTATTTTAAATATCTAATATTTTTACCAGTAAAATGATTTTAATCAATTTCAAATATTTTTATATATATTATTTTTAATAAAGTTGATTATAATAACAATAGAAAATGAATATTTTTAAAATAAAAAATATAATTATTTTAATTATCTCTTCCAAAAAGATAACTTTTACGCTATGTTTCTTTTTCATAGTGCAGATTGAGAGGAAGGAAAGAAATTTCAGTGGAAAAAACATCCACTGTGGCAAAAGGCAAAACGCTCGCCCCCAACGTCCCCGTCAGTCCGTCCCAGATCAACACGGAAGAGGTAAATCATGGAGACTAGTCTAACCAGCCCGAACAGTGACTAATACATAGTGGAAAAAAAATCCACGAAGGAAGAGACCGAGAAGAGAAAAAAACATTTGATGAAAACTTGTGAAAAAGAAGATAATAAATAAAATAAAATAAATAAATAATGAAATGATCTCGCGATCACACAAGGAAGATGACCTCGTTGTGTTGCGTGGTGTCGTCCCTCGTCCTCTGCCAATTTTGAGCAGTGTCATCCTTCGCGAGGTGGCCGATCTTACAGTGTCACCCACGCAAGGGTCATCCCATGAGTCACTCATATAATTGAGGATGGAGATATGACAAGGATAGAATATGATTTACCATCTAATTTGAGTAAATAAAAAAAAATTCAAAAATTTATATGTAGATAGATTCAATAAATCTATCCGTTCATTATTTTAAAATAAGTAATCAAAAAATAAACAATTGAAAACTTTCCATACAACAAATTTTCCTTAGTTTTTAAAACATCCTCCCAATGGGAGTAAATATGCATGAATGATTCTAATATGTATTTTCGAGCGTTAGCCAAGGCAATATGGCCCATCAATTTGGGCTTTTGTGCAATTTGATGGATTTTGATTTGTTTCCATCCAAGTCCAACCACAATTTGTTTGTTTGGAGGTTAAATTTTTATCTTTAAGATTTACGATTTAGGTGCAATGCCATAGCTATGGTCACATGCGTGTCAAAAACTCCATCAATATCGCGTGTTGAAAACTCTTTTCGATTCCTTGAACGTGCTCGAAACTATAGCCAAGTTAACATTGAACCTAACTTTTCGATGTTGGTGATGTTGTTCTCTCATTTATAGAACTCCATCACATGGCTTCCTCTCCATTCCTTGTTCTTTTTCGCAATGAGTTGTGAGTGAGAATCGAAAGTAACTTTCTACCTACCTATAGATTGAATTAGAGAAAAAAACATACACCATTCAATGAAAATCATATCCACATGTAGGGCTTCTCTTTTCGAAGGCACTACTCTATTTGCTTTTGGTGGAGAAGAAATGAGACCACAAAAAATGTTTCGAAATCGGATGGGGAATCTAACGGCCACCCTCCTAAGTTATATTTTTCTAATCAAACCAAAGTTTAAAAAATAGCTCGATTTGAAAATTATCACTACTTCATCTTTGTAGGCAGCTACCTAATTACTATAATGCTATAATAGTATTATATTAATTGTTACAATATTATAACAGCTATAGAATATGTGTTATATATTATAATAATTAATCATAGTTGCTATAATAAAATTGGAAATAAGAATATTTTTCAAAATAAATAATATAATAAGATATTCTTTTGATTTTTTTTTTAAAAGAAACATTTCTTTAATAATTTAAATAATTTGAAACGTCCTTTTTTAACTTTTGCCTAATAATAATAATTAATTTAATAGAAAATAATAGCTTATTTTCTATTAAATTTATTATTATTATTTAATAATATTGTGTATAAATTTTAATAGAAAATAAGTTATTATTTTCTATTAAAATGTATACACAATATTATTAAATAATAATAATAAATTTACATTTAATAGGCATGACACATTTAACGGTCGCTAATAATGATAGCAATAAACGTTAACAAACCACTCCAATAAATTTAGTTTGATCTAGGCACATCTAAATTAAATTAAATCATTTTTAATCCAAAAAATCTCTTCAATAATAATAAGGGTAAAATGAAGGTGTTTTTAAAGACATTCCATTTTAGGCAAGTTCACGTGGCTCAAACTCTTGTCCGCCATAAACGCCTTTGTCCTCCCTCCATGGATAATTGATCTTTGTCGGCAGCCCACAGCCACTTGTTTCCCACCCCCACCCATGCTATTTATTTCTTTGTTTACTTGTGCTCCAAAGATTATCCCATTTATTCCACCTCGTAAATTATAATATTTACAATATATATATATATATATATATAATAATGATTATTAAATTTGTTTACTTGGACGGAATGAAATCTAATTATAGTATAGATTTTACGGAATCCAAATTAAAAAAAAAGTAGAAGAAGAAAACAGGAAAAAAAATGTGCTCGTCCGTACGAGGAGTCCGCTGGCCAATGAATACCGCGGCGCGTGAGGCCTGCCTTGAGCACGTGCTGGACCATGCGGGCCTCCGCCATTGGCGACCGGGTGTGGTCCCCGCGCGCGAAGAAATTCGTGCACGTGCTCCGTAACCGGCGCTACCGGTGGCCCTCGCTGCCCCGCCGGTCCCTCCTCCTCTGCTATATCTTCGTCTTCCTCGCCAGATAAACAGAACTCGATCGAACCGAGCGAGTTTCAGAAGAAAGAAGAAGAAAAAGAAAAAAAAAACAGAGTTTTAGAAAGATTCGACGTCTCCTCTCACAAAACCGGGCGGAGGGAGGAGGAATGGAGAGGGATTTCTTGGGAACTCACGCCAAAAATTTCCATCCTGATGCAGGTTCTTCCCTATTCTGTTAAAGCTGCGATTTTTTTTTTTCTTTCCATTTTCTTCCTCGCATTCAATCCTTCCTTTCTTCTCCTTCTCCGAATTGCAGCTGTTTTAGCAGGTTCACCGCTGCAGTGGCCTTTCTCAAACAAGGCGTCCGCCATGCAGCAATTCATGCTGTACAAGGCTTCGCAAGAGGAGAGGCCAAGAAGCCAGGCTTTGAGACCTCAACATCTGCCAAAAGCTGCCGTCTTCGAGCTCAATCATGGAGCTCACCATGCTTTAGCATCTCAGGTCTGCAACTCCTCCATCACGGACCATATACCGCTGTTTTTCTTTCACCGAAATGGATCGGCAATCCTTTGTTTTGCTTTCTCTTTAGAATTTTCATGGCCGGCACTCAATCCATGGCTCTTTTTGCCCTTCGAGCCGCCACTTCACTATTCCCCTCACTGGAAACCCTTACTTCAAGGTTCAGAACGCTCACTACTCTGCTCCTAATCCAGCAGTCAAAACCACAAAGAAGCAGCCCTTCGTAGGAGGAGTTGAAGTTGGATCCTTTGGCCATAGGTAAAAGCATCTTGTTTCAGATATTTCAGATCTCAGTAACTGTTAAAACCAGGGCGGAATGGTTGTTCAGGAACATGGCAAAGCAAAACCACAAAGCGGCTGCGCAGATGACAATCTTCTATGGCGGCTGTGTGAATGTCTTCGATGATGTCCCATTCGATAAGGTATTCTTCTTCTTCTTTCAGATTAGATGAACAGTAGGAATGTTTCTCAGCACTAACTTTCCTTTCAGGCTCAAGCAGTAATGTCATCCTTGGCGAATTCAGGGCCAAATGTGACTTCAAATGGCATGAAAACACGACCGATATCGAATTCTGTCAGTACTAAACAATCGTCTGCTCGAGTCGTGTCGCCTCCTTCAACTGCATCAACAGGGCTCAAACTTGTGGCACCTCCAATTTCAGTGAACCAACAACAGGCCATTCCAAGAGGTGGTTGGTTAATTTACCCTCGAAACATGACTGAAAAATCTTTCGATTAACTAACTAACTAACTAACGATCTGTTATATCGATATCGCAGCCATACCTCAAGCTCGAAAGGCGTCGTTGGCACGGTTCTTGGAGAAGCGCAAAGAGAGGTGGGTTTCTGAAGTGCAAGTTCAGCTTTCAGTAACAATGGCTTCCATAATTCGATACATCTACCTCAAGATCTTGAACATGAAGTGCTCTAACGTCTTGCTCCTTCTCAGGTTGACCAGTGCCGTGCCTTATGCTTCCACCAAGATATCAACAGAGAACGACTGGGGACAAAATGCATCATCAAGCAAATCTAACTCATCAGCTGATACCAATCTTTCGAGCTACCGAATGGCCTCAAGAACAGCGTGGATGCTTTAAGCATTAAGCTAAGGATATAGATCTGCAAAAGCCTATTTATTGTGCTCATTTTAGTGCCAACAATTTGCAGAAATTACACTGCTATGTAGTCGCTCATTCATGCCTCAGTTTGTGTTCTTGAAACCTTCCATTGCTGCACAGTAGAACACAAATAAAATTCAACTTCAGTTGCCAAGAAAAACACAATGAATCTTCAGAATCTTTGTTTCATGTCAAATAATAAATATTCATACTTTATGTTAAAAAAACTGAGAACATAAAAAAAAAAAAAGTGGAAATAATAATAATAATAATAATAATAATAATAGTAGGAGAGAGGCTCTAGCTTAATGGAAAAGGCAGGTGTTTAATTGGCCACATGTGGTGGGACAAACTTGGGGGAATTCTTCTTATCTGAATTCAAAAGGAACACTGAAAGTGATATTTCTGCAACCACCTTCCACCATTTGTTTCATGGTTTCCTCTTTCACATCCATGCTTTGAAATCTCAGGCCTGTGGACTTTGTGGCCATGCCAATTCATGCAAGTTTGGTAGTGGTTACATTCACTCACACTCGAAAAGGAAGCAAGCAAGATTTGAGATCGCCGGTTCGAATGAGGCGGTGTTAGTGTCGTGTTAGGCATATAGACACTTCGGCACTAAAACAGGAGAAGTTGAAGAAGAAGAAGAAGAAATCATGATAACATCATGGAATACTTGCACGACCCCATTGATGTCACGAAAGGCTCTCATGCGATCTCGGAGAGGACTTTTGGTGACTCCAATCTATGCAAGTTGGTATTGGTCTCACTCACTTGCTATGTAGCATGAAACCATCTGTCCACTGGACCACAAGATACTTTTCTCTACATTGCAAGGAATAGAGAAGAAAGGGGGTTTAATTTTTACTCATTTTAGCTATTTTATTTAGTGAAGGAATAATTAATTCAATCTAAGTAAATAAGAATATTAGAATGGATTAGAAATAAGATAATACATGTTTTTCTATTTTATAAGCTCTAAATAGAGACAACATTGATCAATTCACATCGGGACAAATCCAATTAGAACTAACTCAATTCACATCGGGACAAATCTCCAAGTCGTGATTTCTATACGATTTTGAATCAAAATTTTCTTGATTTGAAAATAAAAGGATCAAGAACCATAAAACTACCGTTCATATAATCATTTTTTTAAAATTGAATGGGCCAAGACTAACTAAGCACTTTTAGTCAGTTTAATATAATGAACAGAGTAATATAATTGGATTTAGTTGTGCACATGTCAAACCTTTCATTATGTCTCTAAACTTGAATCTTGAGTCAACTGGCACACAATTGTTGACTTTTATTGTCCATCCTGGTCAGTTTTTGCAAGGGTTGACTCCAAGTCTTAGTGGCTTGTGGTTTCAGTGTCAAAGTCTTCTTGGTTGGAAACTTATGTAGTTAACAATATATTAAATTAGGTAAATGTCATTAGTAATAGGTGAATATGGAACAAAGACAATACTTACTTTCCATATCACACTTAAATGAAGGTAGCTCAACAAAGACTTGTTTACAGACTCAAGATAGTTCAATAGAAATATAATTTATGTAGCCAGCTTGAACAGTTAGAACAACCACGACTTAAGATGTTGGTCATTATGAAAAATACCGAATAGATGTACACAGTGGATAGTATTTGTATTTTATACAATAAGGGTAGAAAGGAACCATGGAATTTAGTTCAATAATATTACAAATGTATTTGATGACACCATAGCAACCTTAATTTTCATGCAATATTAAGTTGTAAAAATGGAAGCTCATTATTTCCTAATTGATGGCAAGGGTTACCTGATAAGAGACCTTGCATAGTTCATAGGTTCCTTATTTGTATTCCATAGCTCGGCTAAACGGGAAAGGCGAAAGTGCGGCTCTTGATGGCTAAGTCATCACACACAGGTGGAAGCTCAATGGGCATGTACAAGGAGGGTTTAGTGATTGCTGTTCTGATACTTTTGATGTCAGAGTTAAAGAGCATATATCTTCTTCTCATGATCAGATAAGGCATCTGGATCTGAGAAACCGGAGTGAAGGGACCAGGAGAAGGACTTGCTGCCACTGGCCCTTCTGATACGCCTTTGAGAGTCTTCACCAAATCGAAAACGCTGTCGAAGAACAAAATAACTCATCGTCAACAGCGTGCCTGCCATGATAGGACCTCCGATTGCAGTTATTGTTGTTGCCATCCAGGATGATTGCCTCCCCACGACCACGTAAGATAGCGAGAGGAAAGCTGCACAGGTACTGAGGCAGGCAGTCCACATGAGCTTGTTTACAATGGAAACGACCTGCTTCTGAGCACCTGTTTCCCATGCGACCAAAGTGATCTGAACCACGACGACAGCAAGTGAAATGAACAATGCAGTGGCATTTAAGAGGCAGAACACACGAAAGCCCATTTTGTCAGCTATATTGGCCTTGCCTACTTCATCTCCATCTTGGAAATATTGACCAGGCAAATTGAATATGGCCATAAATGCAATGGATCCGATTAGAACTGCTACCATTGTCACTGAGTTGATGGTATTCTGAACAGCTTCATGATGTAATTTTCTAAGCTCTTTTGCTATGCCTGTCACGTGCTTGTTTGTTTTATCATTCTGGATGGACTGCGTGTGGACATCATGCTTTATATCGCTGACAGTTCTCCGCAGCTCCTCGTCATTCTTGCCAACATTCCTTGCATGTTTGGCACCAGCTTCTGAAAGACTTTCCATAATATCCATCTGAGAATCACCATACGGGATCTTTTCAGCCAAGTCCATTGCAGTTTCATTCTGATTATTGATCTTATTCACCTCGATAGTCTCATAGCACAAAAGAAGCCGTACCATCTGCAGAGAACAGAATATGAAAATCAAACTAAAGCATAACAAAACAGTACTATGCTTCAATCTCAATTTTAACATTCAGAATAAACTCTTGCGACGACTAGAATATTCTGCAAAAGATGAAATCCGTCACTCTTGCGACGACAAGAATATGCATGCACAAGAGAATGTTGGCTGAATTTTCCCATCAGCAAGTTCCAAAGTTATAAAATTAAGGTCAACAAAAATCAAAGTCACTAAACCTCCTTACGTTTATACACTTAATTACTTTCGAGTTTTAACACTGTTTGTTCTGACTCTACCATTCACCCCAATGCTTCTCAGTTTAAAGCAGTAACTCTTGTATGTCATCGTGCAACTAATATAAAGAATGGTGAGGTTATGGCACTAACAACAAGAAACCTACATTTCTTCTTAAGGGAGGAAAAGTTACTAACGATGTACCAAATAGAAAAAAAAACAAAATTTATGCAGAGAGCGAGCCTGCAAAAGACCCAGCTGCTGTTATTAATACCTGTGGACGCCATTTCCTGGTGGCTATATGCATAGCTGTGTTCCCCTTCTTGTCACACATGTTCAGAGTAGAAATATCAGCTTGCAGCAACTCCTCCACAACATCTAGACTGCGACCTTTTACAGCCATATGTAATGCAGTCTGTCCTTTTTTATCCTTTATAGAAACTACTCCTGGATCTCTCAGAAGAAGCGCTTTCACAATTTGATAATAACCAACTCTAGCAGCAGTGTGCAGTGCAGTTTTCCCATTCTTCCTCACGATTCTTATTGTGGTATCATCCACATCTAGTATGGAATTCACCACCTCCAAATGATCCATGACCGCAGCTGAATAAAGAGCAGTAGTATTTGATGAGTTACATTGTCTGCAGACATCAGGCCAGTTGCTCAGCAGTTCTTTAACAATCGCTGTAGGAGAAATTAGAGAACCTCAGATACCAAATAGTATCCCGAGTGAATACTAAAAGTGAAATGAAGCAACTCATTGCAACCAATTGTGCCAAATAAAACTGACAAATTAATATCCCTGGATACAATGTTAAATCTGAAACCTCTTACTAGAATGATACTTTACAAGAGAGATGGATAGAAAACTTCTTAATATTTTGAAGAGGAACTCGATGGCATCAGTAGGAAGTTGTCTTCTAGTGTGCTTACATTACCAAATCCTTATACTTGATTCAACAAGATAGAAGAACCTGAAGGGAAATTATGGGAACTGTAGAATCTCCTTATTGTTGAAATTTTTTATTGGATTTTGTTACAGTCAACAAAATCCAAAATTCAAGATATCACTTTAACTGTTGCGTGGTGAATGTCAAGATATGAACACAAAGCTATAACAAAGTTTATCTCATGATCTCATCATATGGCATAACAAGAATCAACGAATTCTCCAAAATTCATATAGGACTATCCTGGTATTAGAATCTTCTACTAGTCAGTGTTTAAAAGGTTAAAGTCACAATTTCCTGACTACAGGTTGGTGGTTGCTGGTTTTCCCATGTTTTCTTCTTTTGGTCTTTCCTAGTAAGACTCTTTGGACACTTTCCTTTTGTCTCTTCCATTTCCATGCGTAATCTCTCTCACATATATTAAGGAGATTTCGTTCAAAAAAAAACATACATAATAAAATCAACCTTATACTGGTAATAAAAAGGTAGGTCAATCATTGACTAGGAACTCAAACTAATATCCAAATAGAAGAAATTTCAACACAGATTCCACTTTCCTCTTCTCGCTACTGATCCTAAATTTTGAGTAGCATAAAAGAGTGACGCAGAAGGCTTAGGACCGACTTTTTCAAAGAAAACAGTGTATTTTAGACATGTATGAGTTAAAAATTTCTATCCTTTTTTTATCGGTAAAGCATCAGACTGCACAAGTTACGGGCATCAGAAACGGATCAGAAACAGATTAAGATCGAGACGAGAATCACAGCGGAAAGGGAGGCTCACAGGTGTGCCCGTGCTTGGCGGCGACATGAAAAGCGTCGAGGTCGACGCGGGAGCGGATTACGGCGGCGTCGAAGTCATAGAAGCGGAGGAGATACCGGAATAGCTCCACCGAGTTGCTCTCCGCCGCGATGTAGAGCGCGGTCTCACCTGTCTCCGTCTGCGCGGTCGCCAGGGCGGCGGCCGCGTCCGGGTCCTCGAGGCCCTCCAGGACGCGTCGGACGGCGTCGACGTCCCCCGATCGGACGGCCTCGATGAAGGGCTGCTGCAGCGGGCGAAACCGCAGATCCATGGCGACCGATCGAAGCCTACTCCCCAACTTTTGATCGAATTGCAACGAGAACGACTGCAGTCGACACGGTTGGAATCTTTATGGTGCCCCTTGTGAATTATTCTATTGTATTTTATTTTTTTCTTTAGGAATTTAATTTTATCTTTCATTTTTTTATTGTAAATTTAGGAGTTTAAAAATATATATATATATGACGAACTATGTAATATTTTTATAATTTTTTTATTAATTATTAGGATAAATTAGAAAATATTTGTGATATGTATTTGAGAAGCTCATTATCTTATAGTTATGTATTTTATTCGGATTTTTTTTATAAATATATTATTTGAATTGTGAATAATAATTTAATATCTTTTTATTATATCGTAGCCCGGGGAAAAAAAATCTTTCAAAGGAATTTATCGAAAGAATTTGTAATATTATCGATGTGGGGAGCAGAAGCCACGTGGAGTAGGCGGGCGGAGGTAAGTAAATATTTTTTTATTTGAGTTCTTCTGCCTGCGTCCGATTTGAGTGTCGACGGAATTTCGTCCCGGCTTAACTTCCCTTCTAACTTTATTATATGGTCGTAGCCTTTTTGCTCAAAGCTCTGGATTCAATTGTGGCAGTCATCATGTAATCGGCCTTCGGGGATTAGTGAGATCATGATCCATTAATCTATTAGGATGCGTGTGATTGAGATTATCGTTAGTTATCGACTCAAGATTATCATTTATAGTGACAAAAAGTAAAACGTTTGTTCTCAACGTCTTCGTCAATTTATTCTAAGATCAATACAGAGGAGATAAATCACGAAAATTAATTTAGTTAGCCCAAATAATGATCAATATATGAGAGAAGATAGGAATCTAGTTACTAGTCAGAATTTGACCGTCAGACCTCATGATAATAATATTTTATGTACTAGTCATCAGTTCATCCCATAGAAATACTCAAGCTTATCATTCATAATTCTATTTAATTTAGGTAATGAATAATTCTTAAATAATCAATTATATCATCACATTAGCAAACATTAACAAAAAGGGAAATGTGATTATCTTCGAAATATAAAAATTTTGACAATTCCAAAATGAACAACAAATTTTGCTCAAAATTATCTTTCTATTAGTTTTCCACTCACCCCGACACAGGTGAAGAAGCATATCAAGTGCGACAACAATAAGACAAGAAAGGAATTAGAGGGGCAGGAATGTCGACTCTGTCGCCAGCCATTGAAATAGAGGAAGAAGTGTGAAGGTGAGAAGCGCAACGTAGCTGGCGGTGAGGATGACGAAAACGCAGAGGCACAGAGACGGACATCTAGGCTGAAGGATGGCGACGGCGGGCGAAGGACGACGATGGCAAGTGAAGGACGGTACAGAGGCGGGCATCTAAGGAGAAGGACGGTTACGATAGGCGAAGGAGGCGACGACAAGGAAAGAACGATGGTTGTGAGAGGCGGGCTAAAGGACAACAAAGAGACAGACATCTAAGGCGAAGGACGACTATAGCGGGCAAAGAAAGGCATCACTAGTTTCTAAAGCACGCTTGCTAATTGTGAGAGCACAACTATGGACAAAGGACATCCAAGGAAGAAGAGGACATTGTAATAATATTAATTGAACTTTAATTTTTTTAATTTTAATTAATTGATTTGATCAATTCTTAATTTACTATTATTATCAAACTATTATTATCATTAATATTATTAATTTAATTTATTCAAAAAAAATAATCAAATATCAAATTTATTTAATTAGTTAGAAAAGTATTTAGGATTAGTAAAAATTAAATTAAATCATAATATTATTAAAATTGAATCAAATAATATTAAATTATATTTTATCTCTCATAATCTTATTTATATGATTATTTGATAATTACATAATTAAAATTATATATATAATAACTTGAACTAAACGTAATTTTAAAATATTTATGATAAAAATAAATATTTATGATTATTATATTCATATTATTAATTAAATATCTCACTTCCTAAATTCTAATCTACACCCTTTCAATTATAGAGATTTAAGATTTAAAAATATTTAAAAAAATATTCTCCACATTTGCAACAGAGCATTAAATTCAAAAAATACTGAACCCACCTATTTCTATGTCGTTGGATTTTTTTTCCTCTCTCTCTTGAGTTTCTCTTCTCTTTTTTTTTTTCACACTTCCACTTTTTTTTTTTTAATTCAAAATACTCTTCCCATCTACTTTCCTCTGTTGTTGGATTTTTTTTCCTCTCTCGCTTGAGTTTCTCTTTCTTTTCCACACTTTGATTTTTTGTTCCAGAAGCGTGCTCATAATCTCTCCTTTTTTTTTTAAATAGGACGCGTAACTAAAGAATATTGAGTTTATAAGCCATCCATCGCGAACGCTTTCCTATTTACCCTAGTGACCGATAAAAAAATTTGATCGAGCCGGATTGGTCATCCCAAATTATTTAGATATTTTTTTTTTCTATTTGGATGGATGAGAGAATATTTATTTATGAAAGGAAAAAAGGAGGAAAAATAAAGTATTTATTTGTTTGGTGAGAAAGAGAAGGTTTAAATATGTATTATCTTATTTGGAAGGAAAAAATAGGAGAAAGAAAGTTAAATATATAAAATTATTAAAAAAAATTTATTTTTTAAAATAAATCTATATGTATATATGTAAAAAAAAAAGAATAAAATTAGAATAAGTTCTCTTTTATTTTCCTTCCTATTCTCCTCCCGTTTCCTTACACCTCAAATGATTTGAGTATAAAAAATTATATTGATTCTCGAGCATGCAAGGTAAATTTTATCTTTCTCTCTTTTTCTCCTCCAAAACTCATTCCATCTCAAACAAAGATCAAAATTTCATTACTTTTCGTTTACCTTTCCCTTTCCTTCCCTCACCTTTTCGCAAACATAACTTTATGCCTTATTTACTTAGGAAAGCGAAAAGGAAAATTAAAAAAAGATTTTCATGGTGAATTTTTTTTTACCGTTTACTTTATTAAAAATTTGAGAGGAAAAAAAAAACTTAATCTGATTAATTTTGAAGCCAAAATATATCACCACCAAATCGAATAGATAGCAATCGCTGAATAAAAAAAATAATATATACCCTTTTTTCACTCACAAAATTATACATTATGCAAGCACGTGACTCTTCATTTCTTTAATT
>JBBUKS010000029.1:12460698-12490832 GCA_038050645.1 Hedychium gardnerianum
TGTTCGGGCTGGCTAGACTAGCCCCCGTGATTTACCTCCTTCGTGTTGGTCCTGGGACGGACTGGCGGGGGCGTTGGGGGCGAGCGTTTCGCCTTTTACCACAAAAAGTTTAAAGCGACTCTCCAATATTGATGCTATCTCATCCATCACCTTAGTGTTTGTTAAGGTGACTTTGTCCTTCATGCCAAAAGGAACCATTCACACTCTCGAGTTTATAAAATCGAAGGTCAATCTAATTTCTTATGTCTCTTTTCCTTCACATTTTTCACTATTGTAGTGACGAGGAATCAATCCATTTAGCTAAGCTGATGAGGCAGGAAGCATTAGGTGGAGGGAGGGGCCATGAATCCACACCACTTTGATTGCTTCCCCATGTCACGTCCTCATCCATTGATTAAAAATTTAGGCCCTTCCTCCACTAATCATTGTTTAATGTTGGGTTTAGAAAGCGAGATATGATCTTTCTTCACATGGATATGTTCTCCCCAATTCCAAATTAATTTGCAGTTGCCATTACATGCATGCACTGCATAACAAATATTTGTATCACTTGTAATGACAATTTAGTATTAGAGGATTGTCAAAGTTTGAATTCATATAACTGTAGAAGTTTAGGCTTGACCCTTCTACCCTGAATGCAGATTACTCAACATCCAATGTGGTTGGAGTAGAGAAGAAAAAAAAGAAAGAATTGTTTGTATCAAAAGAAAGAAGTATATAGTTAATTTAGATGCGCCAAAGGACAAGCTACCTACTTTCTCATCATTAGAAGTTAGATTCCCTAATTATCTTGTATTATTGCTTATTGGTACCTGCATGTTCTCCTAACATATTCTACCTGCAGATTTGATTAATTAGATCACAAAACAACTAATCATTGCCTGAGACTAATTTCATCTTACAGTGGGACTCTCATGGTTTTTTGTCATGAATTTGGATGATTTGTGTGCCACTGAGACTGGTAAGAATAAGTTGTTATGGGCAGGACAAGGACAAGGACAAGGACAATGCACTGCTTGTAGTATGATCATGTTAAAATCAGATAATGACTAATTAGGTATGTTTGATGGCATGGATGTAGCACTTAATGAGGTATGTTTGATATGGTTTGGATGTAGCACTTTGGTTGAAGGAAATTTGATATGGAAAACAAAGCTTGAGCTTAGTACTCTTAGTTCGGCTAAATCACTAATCGATTTAGTATTTTATTAAGCTAAATATGAGCTTAAAATTCAAGCATCTGGAGCTTGACTAATAACCTTTAAAATTTTCCTTAGGATCCTTTCTGTTTAGCCTAAATTATGAGTTGTTTGCAACATTTGCTTATCGTAGTTTCATCTCCAACAACCATCAACCAACTACCATCTTTATTGTCATTATTTTCAGGTAGATTCAACTAAAAATCACTTATTATGATTAAAATTTTATATAGAGAAATGAGCCACTAGGGAATTCATACAGAACGGAATGACTAGTTCAATGAAAAAAAAACTTTTTAAACCTAAAAAAAAGAAGTAATTTTTCATTATTCTTTAAATAATGTTTGTGAAAAAATGTATTCACTAGTAATTTTTGTTATTGATTGTGTAAAGGATCAATTATTCTCAACGTAAAACATAAATTTTGCTGCGTAGAATTGATAAAATTGAGGATAAATTTCATTTCATTTTGTCAAATTGAAAAAAAAATTAGAAGAATTAAAATGGGTGGCAAAGGTTAAAAGTTTAATTGAAACGTTAGTTGCTCGAGGGTGTTTAGTTGAAGGCTACACAAATGCACCAAACTCTCTGTACTAGTTTCATTCAATTTTGCGCTTGTAACTCCTTGAGTTTACTTTGTCTTAGGCCTCTAGTCCATCAAATATGTCAAACTCCTTGAGGTTGCTCTATGCTATTTGATCCTTTGTGCCACCTTGTTCCAAACCTACTAGTTCACCTCGTTCTAAAATTTCACGATTACGTATGCAATCTCTCAATCCTCCATTCCCTAGAGTATCTTGCAAGCTCCTTCAAAACTCTAATCCTTGTTTTAGGCCGTCGAGTCATTGAGCAAAGACTAACTCAACCTCGTAGACACACTTGATATGATATGTTTTTTACCTTATAGCTTGTTTACTTATGGTGAAGGGAGAGGAGAAAAGAGAAATGAAGAGGACAAGGAAACAAATCTCTTGGAATCTATTTGCTTTGTCTTCATCGAGCAAGAAGAGAAAAAATTAATGCCACTCAAAGACACTTGTCATTTCATTTATCATGTTGATGTTGCATTGAAAGAGAAAGGACCAACAATAGCACTTAAGACCTCTTTAGAGCTAAAAGGGGACCTCAGTCCATTTGCACTTTCCACCAAGGTAAACAAGTGAGAAGATGCGGAAGCTGCACCCCTCCCCTTCTCTCCAAGTAAACAGGTTTCGCAGTTATTTATCTTCATTTTAAAAAAAATAATTTAAAAATTCAGATGACATTTCAAAAATCAAAAAACACTGATCTGGAATTTCCCGCCTTTTTCATCCAATTGATTAGTCAAACAGACGCACCGATCTCACTCTAATCCTCTCTCTCTCTCTTCTCCTCTCTCTCGCGGCGAAACCCTGGCCTTCGAGATCGACAGGACGCCGAAACCCTATCCCGAGATGAACAACTACCACATCTACCAGGCGATCGGCCGTGGAAAGCACTCGGTGAGTCCGCTTCTCTACACCTCGATCCATCTGTCTCCATCTCGCGCATTTCTCTCGAAGAAGATTGAGGTTTTAGGGTTCTTTTCGGCCTTTTCTTTGTCTCGATTGCTGCAGATGGTTTATAAAGGGAGAAAGAAGAAGACGATCGAGTATTTTGCGATAAAGAGCGTGGAGAAATCCCAGAGGTCGAAAATTCTTCAAGAAGTAAGCGACGCTAAGATTTCGAAGTTTGTATCTTTACTCCGAAGCTTATTTTTTACAGGAGAAAATAACCCTGAACAGCTCAGTTTTTGGTTAATTTAACAAATACATCACTTTGCGGAACTTTAGTGTTGTTCTATTGCTAGATGCCTTGGTAAATTTTACAAATATTTCTCTTTTGCTGACGCTAAGGAGAGTTTTTTTGAGTCTGCTATGTCGGCTGCTTTAGGACTCCATGGATGCAAAGGAGAAACCTTATACACACACACACACACGAAGTTATTTTCCTTCCTCCTGTAACTTTTCCGCTCAGCAAAATTCATTGTATTCTCCTATTTGAGTTCTGCAGGTTCGGATGCTTCATTCTCTGAATCATCCAAATGTACTTAGGTTTTATTCTTGGTAAGACAAAGGCAATTCTGTTTGATTATTTTACATTATGAAAACTCTAATTCTAAAGTGCCTTTTGGACTTTATCTCAGTCATTTTTCCCTTGTATATTTTGATGAAAATATGTTTGATGGAACTATGTTGAGTTTCTTCAGGTATGAAACGTCTGCTCACCTTTGGCTGGTTCTAGAGTATTGTGTTGGTGGTGACCTCATGACATTATTGAAGCAGGTAACTTACATGCACTGTCAGCTTGTTATCAATAAAGATAATACTATTTCTATCACTACTAATGATCAATGTACAATAAGGGGATAATTGGCAAACTGACTTTTGCATATAAGTCATGTTTATTTCTTGCAAACCAAGATTTTTTTTGCAAACCAAGATTTTTTTTGCAAACCAAGATTTGTTTTCTTGATTGCATTTCGATTCGCCAGATGCTTGAGTAGTTTCAACTCTCTAGTGAGCTCCTATCCTAAAAACAAAAGTCATGTTTTTAGTGGTTGATTTTTTTTCTAATTGTTTGGTTTCAAGTGTCAATATGAAAGTGAAAGATACATCTTCACCTGTTTTCTCTATTTTCATCTTTCAAAATCAATTCCATTTTGTGTGCTTGTCAAGGGCATGATTGGTACTGATAGTTGAATAGATTTGTTTTTTTCTTCTGATGTCCTATCTGCAGTGATGGTTTCTAATTACTTTTCTTTATCGGTGTATTAAAAATTTGTGTGCTTGAGTAGTTTATTGCACTAATGTTTTAAAGCTTCAACACACTGCTTACAATTACTAAAGACATTTGTGAATGTAATTCCTATTGCTTATTTGTATTGTATATATATAAAAAATGAATTTGTTGAAACAGCTGCTGAATTTGATAGGGTATTTCATGATTCTGTTCTCCAATCAAACGATCCTAATAACTAATGTTACTATAACAAAAGATTCGACATTAAAAGATATAATGAAGCTTAGAATTAGAAGATTTTTTTATACTTATGAACTGATGTTACCACTCATTTTCTTGTTTTTGTAATTATTTTCACGGACTCCCTGAAGTTGTTGCACTTATGGTAGTATGGCATGTTTGCAGGACAGACAACTTCCTGAAAATTCCATCCATGATTTGGCTTTTGACTTGGTGAAAGCTCTCCAGTCAGTGTTATTTTAGGAAAATTTTGTTTCAACTATGGTAGCACTATGTTTAAATTTCTAACAGGAAATTTTTTAGGTTCTTGCATTCGAAGGGAATAATTTACTGCAATCTAAAGCCGTCAAACATTTTACTGGATGAATTTGGATTTTCCAAGGTACTCTCCTCTAATTTTGTTCTTTTTGTACTAAATTTCGAGATACATTTCTGCCTAACTACTTTTTTCCCATATAACCTGCTTTAGCTTTGTGATTTTGGATTGGCTAGGAGATTAATTGATATTGAAAAGAATACTATTGCTGTGGTGAGTTCCTCATCTCTTGGAGCCATTTGTTAATATCATAGGAACACTATCAATCTACATTTTTTTCAGCTAATACTTTCATGTTATTTTATCATCGTGCATATTAGCTGCCTCAATCAAAGCGTGGAACTCCATGTTATATGGCTCCTGAGTTGTTCCATGATGGAGGGATCCATTCTTACGCTTCTGATTTATGGGCTCTGGGGTGTGTGCTATATGAATGCTGTACTGGAAGGCCACCTTTCACAGGGACTGAGTTTACCCAGTTAGTGAAGTCGATTATTTCGGATCCCATACCAGCTCTCCCAGATAACACATCCAACTCATTTGTGAGCCTGATCAATGCTCTTTTGGTCAAAGATCCAGCTCAAAGAATAGAATGGACTGAACTTTGTGAACACAGTTTTTGGAGAACCAAGGTTGATTCTGTATCTCTACCTACTCAGCCTGCATTCAATAATATGGTTCAAGTCTTACTTAAACCATGCTTGTCAGATAGAAATGGTGATAAAATTTCTCAATCAAGAACTCCTCAAAAGCGGCAAGAAAGCAAGATGAGAGCCCATAAACAAGATGAAATTTCTCATTCTGGCAACAAAGCTATTGAAACGCCAGTTAGAAATGCACATAATAATAGAAAAAATAATTTAAAACATTGTGGGAAACTTGACGCTGCAAAGGGTTTAAATCTTGTTAGGATGTCAAGGATGGCCAAGCTGAATTTACAGAGAGAGAATGAGAAAGAGAACTATAGACGTCCAACAGCAGAGACATGTGATGATGATGCTGAAGTAAAAATTGAGAATAATGATATGGAACTTGATTTTAATGAGAACCCTGAAGATGAAGTAACTGATGATTCTGATGGATCTGAAAATTTCTGCATTACAGTTGCTGAATTACAAACTGAAAATACTGATAAAAAGAATGAAGAGATAGAACAGAATATGGATCACCTAAGTATTGCTGCTGCTGCTGAATTAGTTGATCATAAGAAACCAGAACAAGACACTTCTTCAGAGCAGCACGATGTGACTGCTACCCTACTTAGTGTCTGCAGTAGGAAAACACAGCATGCCAAGACAATTGCTGAACCTGCTACTGATTCAGATTCTGCTGGGTCATCCACTAAATTATTTGAAGTGTTTTGGCACCCATCAGATCTTGCAGTAAAGCCAGTGATGCCAAGTAGAAAAGGTGATAGAGCTGCAGATGCTATTCCAAATCTTCCTTTTGAATCTATTTCTCCATGTGATTATGGCAAGTTGCCAGCAGAAAAAATGAATGCACTGAATGGTAAGATAATTCATGTGTTAAGTGGAAGTTCTCATGTTTTAGAGAAGCAGAATATCATTAGATACTTAGAAATTTTAAGTGGAAATAGTGATGCAGCCAACATAATTATTAATGGGCCTGTGATGTTGTTGCTTATAAAAATGCTGAGACTTTCAAAAATATCTACTCTGCGCGTTCAAATTGCTTCAGCAATGGGTCTTTTGATTCGGCATTGCACCTTTATTGAAACAGAGCTTGCAAATTCTGGTATTATAAATTCACTGATGGATGGCTTAAGGGACAAGCATGACAAAGTAAGACGATTTTCTATGGCTGCTCTTGGGGAGTTGCTTTTCTATATTTCTACTCAAAATGAACATAATTGCAATGATGGATATACTGTTGAATCTCCATCGAAGGAGATAAAAGCTACATCTTGTTGGCAGGTTTGATTTCTTTGACGTTTTCTATTGTCATTGTCAATTTTGTTGATTGGTTGATTGTGCTTCTATCGGCACAAACTATTGCATGCACTTAAGATCATAGGCTTTGCATTATTGTCATTTTCATAGCTTCAAATTATACTTTGAATTTAGAAGAGTTGATTATGTTTCCTTACTTGTATAGCCCAAGGTTAATTCATCCTATGTCGTTTTGATAGGATGATTGTAAAATTCTGGCATTGTAGTACACTATTGAGACTATATAGAATTAGCTATACTTTCCTCATTGTTATAGCTTTCTTGCTTTTATGATGGAAAGTATTTGAACAGGTTACAAGTTCTGTCGTTGCACTGGTCTCATCCATCTTGCGCAAGGGAGAGGATGATGTAGCCCAGCTTTATGCCCTACGAACAATTGAAAACATTTGCAGTCAAGGAGGAGACTGGGCATCTCGTTTTGCCAGTCAGGATGTAATTGGAAATCTCTGTTATATATACAAAGCAACAGGAAAGCATGAAAATACAAGGTTTATTGCTGGATCTTGTTTAGTACGCCTTAGTCGTTTCTGTTCCTCATGCATACAGTATGTGTTTGAGAAATTTCCGCTCAGAGATGTTGCCTCTGCTATAGTTAAGGGTAATCCACGCGAGCAGCAGATTAGTTTAAATCTTCTTAATATCTCAATTTTAAGTACACAAGGGTTGACGAACATGAACAGAAATCTGCATTCCCTGGGGGAAGAAAAACACTTGGTGCCAGTTCTTATGTCACTAATTGAGCAAGGGACTGAAATTTTACGAGGAAAAACTCTTATGTTTGTGGCTCTTCTTTGTATAAACAGCCGTAGATGGCTTTCTCAGTTTCTTGGCAATGTTAAGTTACTTTATGCAGTTGATAGATTGGGAAAAGAGAAGGATGGGTTTATTCAGCAGTGTATGGAATCATTTGTGTGTTTAATTGTTACTACAATTCCAGGTATTCTTGAAACTGTGTCTGTTGATATGCAACAGATGATGGCTGGCAAACGTCATGGACCTACTGTTGCTCTTGCTAGTCGAGGTAACCCAAAAGGCAGTGCCAATGTACTTCCAGTCATTCTTCATCTTCTTGGAAGCTCTTCCTTTAAGCACCGGGTAGTCAACAATCATGTCTTGCTCCAGTTGACGAATCTGATCAAACTTTTAGAGATACCTTTTCAGGTACAAACCATTTCTAATCATGCCTATTCTCAGTTTGGCCTTTGATTTCTCCTATAAACTAGGGCCAGTCTTGTTTTGTACTTCTATGTGAAAAAGGCCAAACTAAAAAGAAATTTGTTGATAGGTTTTTGTATATATTTATTGAAATTATTCTCCTATATTTTTATTTTTATGTAGAAAACACCCTAACAACTTCATATATCTGTGATTTTTTCTGATCAAGTAGATAGTATCATAGTATATAATGCTTATTACCCAACAGCTGTTAACATCCAAATAATATTAATATTTTATTGTAACAAAATCTGTTGTATAATTTTCTACAAGAATAACAATAATAACAATATGAGCCCTGACTATTTGAGGTTTCTCACCAATGAACTCTAAGGAGAATTGCCAATTCTGAATTATAGTGCACGGATCTTATTGTAGTAGGAATTGTACTACTGTCAAATCAGTTTCAATCTGTTAAGAAATATCCTGAGCGTGTTAATGTTTGTCCTCTGTCAACTTCTATGGTATCTAATGTCAGCCTTAGAAAGTTGATAGTTTTCTAATATTTTATTTTTTAATGAATACAGGGAAGAGAAGATTTTCAAATTTCGTTGCTTCGAGTACTCGAAACAATTATAGAAGATCCTTCTGTTATTCTAGATGACCACCACACAATATTTACAGGTAGGATTCTTCCTAGCCTGGCCATTATATATAATGGCAACAGAGATGGAGATGCCAGGTTTTTGTGCTTGAAAATTTTGTTTGATGCAATGGTTGCTATCTTTGATGAACCTTCCTTATCTAACATGGAGCAAATATTGGAGGACATAAAGTTGATATCTCGAACTTATTTCCTTCCTCTTTACCCTGCATTGATTGAAGATGAAGATCCAATTCCTATGTATGCCCAGAAGCTTCTAGTGATGCTGATTGAATTTAACTATATAAGAGTATCAGATATAGTGGATCTGAAAGCAGTTACACGTTGCTTTGGATTTTTGCATGGTGACCTTTCAAATGCAAATGTGAATGATGTAAAACTTTGTCTAGCTTTAGCTTCTGCTCCTGAGACAGAAACTAAGCTTCTGTCTCAACTACGAGTGGTAAGAAAAATAGGAAATCTTCTGGAATTTGTGAATGCAAAGGAAATGGAGGATTTTCTCGAACCAACATTACAGCTTTGCAAAGCATTTATTTTGCGGGGTATTGGACATGAGAAGGGTGTAGCCCTTTGCAAAGAACCATCTCTTCTATGCAATAATGCCTTCAACATGAGTGTTGCTGTTGATCAGCAGCACTGCATCAAGGATGTCTGTGACTTCGCCAGCAACCTCAGTGTCTTCCTGGACTTGTTAAGGCACCCTAAAACATCAGTCGTGGATTTGTCATCGGAGTGTGTGGTCCTGCTGCTTAAAGCAGCACCAAGAGAAGCCACCACGGGCATTTTAACAAAACTTCAAAAAATGAGCAAACTTATGGAATTCTTACTTAATAATGCCTTTGGCATACATATTCTTCGTCTTCTGTATGCTCTTGCCTTCTCTTGTAGGCAATGCCTCTCTCATGCACTGATTCTGTCAATACCGGCACCTGCAATTTCAAGTATAGAAACCCTTCTTGTAACTCTTAAGAACTCAGCTATTCCTGGAATCCAAGAGGCTGCTGTGAATTTAACACTTGAATTGCAACGGCTCCCTCGTTGCTTATGAGATCATTTCATACTAGGTAAATTTGGTGAGTCTTTAGTGGTCTGTTTTGTCACGGATGTTTATACTTCTTATCACTGTGCATCTTGGCTTCAGGGATGATGTCATGGCCATTTAGAGTTAGATTATGTGTTGTATTTCATCTGAGTTCAACTTGCTCATTAGACATACTACATGTCAATTATCTTTCATATGTTGGTTGATCTAGAGATTTACAAGATCTCATCACATGTATGGTATTTGTAAAGTTTTCAGCTCAGCCCATGGTTAATTGCATTAATATAAAATGTCAGCAGGGAAAAAAAAGGTCATGTGATGTTCCTTTGAAGATAACAATTCATGTAATCTATTTGTTGAATGTACTAATTGCATTGGTTGTGTATCAGTTTATTGTAGGCATGATGTAAAATTCAATGTGATTTCCTTTGAATTCTTTTGTAATCTGCCTTGAGAGCTTATCTCTTGTAGCAAGCTTTGATGGTTTCCCCCCTAGATTTTGTCTGTGACATAAACTTATTTTGGTGGTATCGAAGGAGAAATGTTGGTGCCTTTACTTTGAGGACACCATGTACAAATTGCAAACACATTTGTGATCCGCTGCTGAGTAACATTCAAGCTTCCATGCAGGATTCATTTCCTTGGAGGTGACCAAATGATATCCATTCTGCCAGGTATAATTTTGCCAAACTCTGTTTTGTGGTTGATTTTCTTCTGAAATTATCTGAAATTTGAAAGTATTGTTGGACAAGTAGTTGTGGAAGACTATTGATAAAAAAAATTCAATCATGGAAAAAAAAAACCTCTCGGTTCACTGTACAATTGGCATGAAAAGCTATTAACATTGCTTTTGATCATAAACTTTTTATCCCAAGAAACTTTGAAAGTGTTGCTGAAGACCAACTGGTAAGGAATCAGGATGAAGGGTAGGTTTACACTTCCAGGTCACTCTTAACTAAAACAATACAAGTTGGTGAGTTCATCTTGTTGCTTTGCTTTCCTTCATATTTTGTAATACCTTGTTTGAAACTTTTAGGCATACACATGGGACCTGGAGGGACATCCTGGTCCAGGTCCTGATCAAATTGCCGATAAAAAAGTTGTAGGGGGGTGTTTTGTTAAATTCCAGTCAAGGGTGCCTTTTTGGCAAAATGCTCTAGTACATATGCTCTGCATGAAGGCACATAACAAAACTTGCTTCATGCTTGGACACTTTTTTTTTGTCAACTCTATTTCGATATATACTGTGCTAAAATGTTATTTTGGCAGTTAAATTTATACTTGTTTCTTTTTAATATTGTCCTGAAAATGGGCTTATTCTAAGGTGTATTTTTTCATAGATTAATTTTGGAATACACAATGTTCAACTTGTGATGCTTCATATTCCAGGTAACATGTACTTAGCTTCATATTCTTGTACCGGAAACCTACCATCACTTTGCATGAGCGATAAGTTCGAATAAGTGGTACTTTCTTTTTGCTCCTGATAGTGGTATGACAAAGGTGTTTGTGACAAACATTCTTTTGAGATACATCGATGTTTTGTGAAATTGTTCCGGTAGAGTGGATACCTTGATGAATCTGGTGACAATCCTTCATGTAGCAGGTGCGTGATGCTTATATGATAGTGCTGTTTCGGTTCAGTTTGAAGTTGAACTCTTCACCGAGGCATCCTTCGGTTGTCATTCCCATTGAAGATCGTGCAGAAAACTTGGTCTTATCGTCAGTTGTACAAACAGCTACAGATGTAGATGTGGCTACTAACTTTGAGTAGGCATGGCACAAGTCGAAGAAAACCATAAAACCACGAGGGCAAATTCTTGTAAATACATATTATTGAATGTGTGCGACATACATATATTTCTATAAATGAAGAAAGACAGAAAAACAAACAATTTTCAATTGTATAGACAATTTATGAGATCTTTCTGTTGATACTTTTCAGATGTCATAACACCTTTTGATTATTGCCTAAATACTAGCAGTCGTTTAGTGTTGTCCCTCGGACTTGTTCGAAGTGACGGTACTGTTATCACCTTTTGATGTGTTCTTAGAGTGCCTAGTTTGCATCTTGATCGAAATAAGCACGTCGAAGAACATCTTAACAAGAAACATCACCAACAAATAGAACAGTTCTGCATTCTCATCTCAAACATCTACTCGACATAGGGTAGCAGAGAGCTGAGCAACTTATGTCGTGACCGAATGACACACAAAACAGGAGAAGAGCTACTCCAGTCATCTTTTTTACATCTCGGTTACTACTGTGATGAAAATGCTGTGACTGCAAATGCCTCTTTATTTATACCAAAAATCTGTAAAATTAAACTGATAGAAGAAGCAATTGCTATACTGAATGATTCAAGATTCATCTAATACGACAGTGAGCAGTGAATTAAACAATTTACAAACAACTAGATCACCGAAATGAATGCTTCAATCATTGAATCAGGAACAAAAACACAAATAACCTTTACAAATGACCTCTCTCCCCCTCTTTCATGGAAGATTCATATTCTTTCCAATGCCACAGGAAGTTAAGAGACAGCATAAATGTGTTAGGGGAGACTACTATTCACATGATGTCGGCCAAAAGTAGAACATCAACACTTTTCTCCCCTCTTTCTCAATGAATAAATGAAGCAGGGCACTGTGAGGATATTTTAATAGATCGGAAAATGAAGTTACGATGAGTCTATCATCCATCAGAAGATACTGAGTTGAGTACAAACATGAAGTTGCCTCGGATAATATAATGCATTTTCTGCAAGCAATGAAGCATCTAGTTATGACAAGGTCTAAAATATAAACTAAAAAGATGTACATATTCTTCTTGGATTAGAAGCTACCTATTAGTAAAGGATAAATAGATAGTCTAATGAATATGAGAAGCAGAGAAGCAGCTGCATTAAAAACTTGATGAGACATCATATCATGTCAAGTACAGTTTTACAAGAAGCATATGTAGTGTTGTAATGAAGACGATGTTCGTGAACAAGTTTGATCCTGACACAATAAGAACTAATTTATGTTCGTTTACGGTCTAAAATTTAAAAAGTAGATATATGATTTACAGAAATTTTATACAGGAACAGGCTTGACAATTTGATTACTTATTTACAAAGCTGCTCTAAAGGTTATGGTTGTAAATGAGCCTAGCGGAGCCAAGCTTTATATTGTTCAAACTTATTTAATAATGTAATTAAGCCAAGTCGAGCCGAACCTAAAATAAACTAAGCCGTTGAAATCATTGTTCAAACTAGGCTAGGTTTTTCTTTTTACAAGCTTAAGCTTGGTTCGTTTAGATGTTTTCGAACTCTCAATTCAAGCTAGTTTGAAACTTTTATATTTTAAAGCATGTTCATTTGGTTAGTGGGTTTGATTTTGAGAGCTTCTTTGTTTATTTACTATATTGATAAGAGATTTATTGATGAACATAGTTCACAAACTCTATTTGTGAATATTGTTCACGAACAATTCACAATCTCTGTTCATGAACATTAATGAGTTGAACACATATATGTTCAAGTTTGTTTATTTAGTTTAACTAGTTGTTCAAACTTATTTATTTAATTGACCTTGTGTATATTGAACAAATATAAATAAGCTCTTATCAAGTGAACACCAAAGCTTTTTCACGAACGTTTGATTCATTTACGGTCCTACTTAAGGCAACAACTAATTAGAAGGATGCAATTTATACAGAAATCAAAGTTACGGACCAAATCTTATTAGTTATGAGGAAGAGAACAAAAGTATTCGTATGATCATGGTACATAATAAATATTACATGATGATGCCACTAAGCCAATATTAACTAGATAGTTTAGAATGAGCAGTTGCTTATAAAAGTACAAAGATTAGGTGACTAGGTTCGAGGCCAGGATATATCAGGTGCATATACTCAGCTGAAAGACAAGTTTTGGATCAGTATCGCTAATTATTTACCGAAATTTTCATGAACTGGGAATGCTCTAAAAGAGCTACTCCTTCCAAAGCAAAAACCTTGGGGTTTGATGGCTAATTCAGTGGAGGCAACTAGGACTTTCTACTGGGTGAAATTATGCATTTCTCGTTAACCTTCTAGCAATCTAGCCTCAACATTAAATAACAAGCCTCTTACATTCACTAATAAGCCTAAAATAAGGTGCATCAGTATGACCAATGTAAACCAGAGTATATTCTCTAATATACTAGTCGATCATTTTGAAGACGAGACCAGAAACAATGACAACACTGTAATGTAGGTCTTGAGGATGAATGATAATTGATCATGAGTAGAAAAGTTCTAGCAGCTAGACAACCTCCTTGCAAGCATAAGTGTGGATCTTAACAAATCTGTTTAGACTAGGTGTCATCAGTAAATGGAGCAAGCCTCAGTGGCACCGAGATGTGGTGCAAAAGAAGTAAGGGTTATCATACTGTCCTGGGCCTATGTGAGAGCACAGAAGTGTCTCTTGTTATGAGATTGCATTAAGCATGTATAATATAAAGAACTTTCAGATAAAAAAAAACTAGAATTGAAAATTTGTGATGAATACGAAGATGATAAATGCATCAGGTTTACAAGAAAGAAAATAGATGACAGCAAAAAGTAATAAAAGGCTCTAATCCTAATAATGAAGCAGATATTATGGTAGATAAAGATCAAAAGGTTTATGCAGTATACTATTTGGATACCCACAGCATGCATTTCTGAGCATGCATTTCTGAGACCCTTTCCTATATTTAAATATAACTAAAGTAGAATATTGTCGTGATTCATCAATTAACTGGAGGTTGTAAAAATAAGAATCTTTAATTGAACAAATACCATCACAAGTAAAAGCTAAAATTTGACAAATGAAAAATAAAGTTTGCTAACATATTACCAAGTTTCATCGTTCTTCGTATCATTCTCTCCATGAAGATTTCCATTGGTACGATCTGACGTGATGGATGAAGGTTCTAGACTCCCCTGCAGCGGCAGGTTGGTAAAACCAAATCCAATTGATCTCCACAATCTTGTTGGAAGCAGTGGTGGATGGCTTCCAGCATCCGCATCAGATGTAAGATCATATTGACCAGCTGAAGCTGGATTTAGATTCGAGAACCTTACAGCTCCGAGGATTTGCTCAGGAAGTTCCTCTTCAGTCTGGCTCTCAATCAGGAATGCTAAATCTATTGTTAATGTTGTTACATAACCAAATGCCAAGTGCACAATTGCATTTGCAATAATTGAAGATCCAATATCCACATCTACCTCGATGTAATTCAACCCAGATGTGTACTTGCAAGAAAGAGCTCTCCCTAGAATGCAAATAGCCTGCTCACCAACAGCTGTTCTCACTATCCATGGACCCTGGACTATATTAGCTATCAGTTTAAGCCTAGAATTACGGAATGTGTCATCACCTTTCAAAAACTTATCCATAAGAGTTCCATCTTGTATAGGTTCAAGGGCTACAAAGTACATAATCGCACTATAATTATCCTTGGTTGGAAGTTGTAGATTAAAGGCCCAAACATAAGGTTTATTACGACATGCAACTTCATCTTCAATAGCTCTTCTCACACGGTGATTTGGATTTCTTAGTATTTCACCAATTTTTGTAGGACCTTTTATCCAATCAAATCCAAGAGGCTCCAGAAGGTATTTACTACCATTTATTTTTATCTTGTCTGAGAGATAGTTGGGACCTCTAACCATGAAGTTATCGCCCGTGGGAGTCGCCCAACCATTTAAGCAATTTTCTGGTTCAAGATATGGAACTGTGCCTCCAGACTTCAGTTTCTCTATCCATGAATGATCTCTCTCACTATCAGAACCAGCCATGTGTAGGAAACAAAATTCTGGAGACTCCTACAAAGAATAATAAAGAACTCAAACACCAGGACCTATAAGCATGCATGCTAGGGAAGTAGGTTACGTCAAGTAACCAAGCTCAAAGAAAGTAAAGAACCTGTTAATATTAACCAATCAGAAAAACATGGTGATGCTGAATTAGCAATTATTTTTTTGAATGAAGAATCATTAACAAGAAATGAAAAACTTTCCTTAGTCAAGGTTGCCACTTGTCAGCTAAAACATTAGATAAACAAGCTTGTAACAGCTGATAACAGTGCCTTTTTTTTTTTTCACTTTCTCATATTCCACTGGAATTTAGCTAATAAACTAGTGTATGAAGCACAAACTACAGTCTTAGTACTATACACATACACGCATACAATTATGCACCTCTACATGTGGTTTGTATCTTACCGTGTTGGGTTTGCATGTGGCAAGTACAATAATATGTAAAGATGATAGTTTCTCCTGGAATGCCTTATTACTAGCATTGATGTGACAAAGATGTTGATGTTCACATGCTAAATTGTCTGTTTCAAGCATGGTTTACACAAGGTATCAAATTATTGCTAAGATTAGCATTATCACTATAAACTACAAAAGCCATGAAAAAAGATGAGATCATTGTCAGTTAGGAATTGATTCTAGTAGCATTTTGGTACTGACACCCATTTCTGCAAAGACCGGAACTGGTGTTGGGATCAGCTAGAGGTAATATTATTGTAATCAACACTATCAATATGTTAAGATAAGAAAATGAAATAACAAACATCAGATATTGACAACCCAGCAGGTCATATCACCTATGATCTATATTAGCTTTGGCAAGTTTGAGATAGAGAGTTCTGCTGAATATGATGTAGGTAGCATTCATAGGTACAACATCACACAACATCACATCAAGATATTTCCCATTTGGATAGGCATGAAACATCTCTCTGTCACAAATAGAGAATTCTGATCTGTTTTGTCTTTGTGTGGATACAGTTATGTCCTTGCTATTAAGCTTATTTTAAGATAATAAAAAGTATCGCCTAAAAACTGTTCTTCCGCATGCCTACATCTCCTCCAGTAACCGAGAGTTCGGCACGGCAACTCGGCAACATCTAAATTCCACTGAAAAAATCCCCCAAAAAAGAAAGGTACATCGGAAAATTTCACCTTAAAATTGTTTAAGAAGTTCACCAACCCGTGACCGTCTAACAGAGAAATCAACCAAAGGCATCAACTTGTATCAGATCTCAACATAAATTTCACGAAAAAAAAATCCGAGACCAGGAAAGAGTCGAACAGGAAGAAGCTTCCTCAACCAAACAGAAACTTTACCTCTTGCAGCTCGCTGCGTTCGTCGAGACGGGAGGAGGAGGGCTTGGAGGCACAAATCGCAGAGAAGAAGGGCGATGAATAACTCGATTGCGCAAATTTCCGTGATCAAATGGTCGGAGACGGAATATGCTTGGAATCCAACTGGTAGTTGGGGAAGATTTGACGGAAGCGAAGGCGAAAGATTGGACTTTGACTCTTTAGTCTTCACAGTGTACATTTCCAATATGGGCCCATTAAGTAGAAGCGTAATATATTTAAATTGGGCCGGAAAGGCCCAAATAAGAGTTTAATAATATAAAATAAATAAACAAATAACATATCGTCGTGTTCCGATCTCGCTCATTCCTCCGCCGCATCTCCTCCTCCGGCGAATTCATGGCTCTCCTCCTTCCTCTTCATCCGCTCCTCGGAGACAAAGCCGCCTCTTCCATGGCGCCCTCCCTGTGTAAATCCCTCCTCCCTACTCGACCCCGCTGGAGTAAAGGCCGCACTTTGGCTCGCTTCTCTTCCGGCCAGCCCTCTGCAACGGTTGTCTCCAACGGGTACCCGTACGGAGGCGCAGTGAAGGTTGAAGGAAGAAAGTACCTGAGATTGTATTCCTGCCTAGTTATCCCGCCGCCCGATGGCCGGAAGCCTAAGGCCGTGGTGAAGTTTTTGGGCGGCGCCTTCATCGGGGCCGTTCCCGAGGTCACTTACAGGTTCGATTGGTTTCTAAATTGGATAGAAGTTTCGATTTTGATGCGAGTTTTGATGGGTTGGTCGATGGTGTAGCTATCTGATGGAATGGTTGGCGAAGGAAGGGTATCTTGTGGTGTCCGTTCCTTATAGTGTGACTTTTGACCATGAAAAGGCAGCCAAGGAGGTCTATGATAGGTTTCATTCCTGTATGGATTCTTTGTTTACCTACGGAATTCCTGATGCTGGCATCACGGCTTTGGATCTTTCTGCCCTTCCATTATATTCTGTAGGTCATAGGTAAGGGTGCCCTAGTTCTCACTGTTGTTCCAGTAATCACTCTGGTCATAGATAATTCATTTGTTCTACTATAATTGTTGCTCACAGCAATGGCGCACTACTTCAGATGCTTATAGGAAGCTACTTTGATGAAAAGCTTCCAAAGGTCTGTCATTTTTTGTGAGTGCTTGTCATTACATAAATAGATAATAATAAGGTTAACAGTTATACCAGTTTAGTGATATCGCTTGTTTTTTATTATCCAACACAATCAGCTGATGAAAGATGTCTAAGGATTTACTTGTTTGTTGTTGGAAGGCTAATGTCATTATCTCGTTCAACAACAGACCAGCTTCAGAAGCTGTTCCTTACTTCGAACAGGTATATCAGTTTTCGTTTGCATGCCTGTTATAAACGAATACCATAAGTTTTATTTGTGTGCGTGCACTACCATAAGGGAAGCTTTCTGTGACCTAGTGTGTGAATGAATTGAAACCTAGATAGTTTAATAGCTTGTGCACACAACAAAATTCAGTGTTAACTTTCACTTTTGCTTTATGGTCAAATCTCTTATTCTTAGCTCCTTCTACTTGATCTTTATGATAATTCGTCTACAATCTTTGTTTTTTGTTTGTATTGGTTAATTCTGATAGTTGGCACACAAGTACTTTCAGTTTCAAGAGCATTATTTTTAGGGTAGTAAAATTTGGAAAAAGTAATATGCAGATAATGAAGGACCGCATAACTATATTACTTGAGATGCATGTGTCTGTGCCCATAAGAAATTTTGGAGCCACTCATTAATAAAATTTGTAATATAATATCTTCTTCCTTGCATGCAAAGATTTACCTCTGTGAAAAATTGATTCACTCGGATTGACACGAAAATCCAAGTCCATTACATTGCCTTAGTTTGGCATTCTTGCAACTTCTCTCATGAAATTGAGTTGCAAACAGGAAATTTAGCTCAGTTTTACTATAGTATTCAGGATACTTCCCAATCTTGAATTAAAAGATTTGTTTCTATGCTTTCTCTGTTTCTGTTTGCAAATAGCATCATCATTGCCTTCTTTACTCTTCTATGTGATTTATCTACTCGTGTTAACTTAGTAACTATGGAAGCTCTGGTGCAGTTCGGTCCTGTCGTTAGCCAAGTGATGCCTATCATTGAACAATCTCCTATGTACTCCGTCGCTAGAAACTCCTCAGGTAATTTCATATGTAAAATTATATCGTCTCATGTGTGAATCTGATATTTACAATGGACTCATATTTATGTTTTAGGAATGAGTCGGTCATACATCTTAATTTCTATTATTGCTCGTTTCTAGTTGCTATGATTAAAACATCTCATTATTCTGCCAGGAGGCAATTATGTTGGCACTAACACGGGCTATGATGTTCGCATAAATATTCAATTCATTTTCTGCTTTTGCTTCTGAACCGGCTCTTTTTGTAAGTGGTAGAGGTGGAATGTGATCCTAAAAGAATTATATAAAACCATTATATCATTTATCAATTACGAAAGAACTATGGTTATGTAGTTTGATTTGGACCCAAAGTTATAGAGCACTGTGACATCCAATAAGTAACAGTCTCATTTTTGTTTTCGGTTTGCTCTCTTATATAGATACAAGCTTAAATGTTTCCAAAAAATTAGCTTAATGGTTTGAAACAAATTCTTTAGGAGATGTGTGGAAGGCTTTATTGGATACTGCCGCTTCGTTGATACAAGATTATGATCGCGAAGTTGTAGTATCCTTAAACAAGTTTCTCGATCAGTTGCCATCAGTTATGAATCAGGTTCTATGTCATCTGCAAAACACAGCTTTTACACGAATGCATTCCATATTGTGGATAACTTTTTTCTCTCTCTCCCCTGATTCTCTTTCAGGTAACACAAGGTACATCAGAGTTCAAGCCCACTCCCCTCGAGAACCGAAATTTTTTCAGAAATTCCTACAGTGTCCCGCATACTCTTTTGGTAATTCTCAGATTCTGAATTTTCTCAAGCAAATATCATTCGATCATGGCTTCATGTTAGAGAAGCCGATTGTGTTTGATCCGCAACGGTGTTATACTCTGTACTCCTATCAGGTAAAGTTCAGTGTCGATGGCATTGATGAGACAGACATCCTGGCAGACATTTTGAAACCTCGTGTTGAAGCCATACAAGGCACGGTAGAGAAGGTGACATTGGCGGGGAACCATCTCACCCCGTGTCTGCAGGTACAGATTCTTCGACACAATGGAAGAGATTTGTACATTTATTGTTTTAACCCAACCAACGGATCAGAATACAAAGAAATATCGAACTTTCGTAATCGAAACCCAAACATACAGTATACAACTTCATCTATGTGATACCAATGCATTTGTGTGCTTCTGCAGGATCTGAAATGGGAAGTGGGCTACCGGTATACTCCTGCCGATGCAATCGCACAAGCTCTGAAGTCGTTGTCGCTGAACGAGACAAGGCTGCTCGCTAGGAAGGTCACTGATTGGCTCGACAATCTCAACTATGAGTAAAATCTAGTTGAGCTATGCATTCATTCATTGCGACAATACGATACCGACAGAAGCAGCATTGAAAGGAATGGTTGGTGAAAGAAGAGTAGTTCAGGGTGTTACTAAAACCAAGCAAACCATCTTCCACTGGATTCCTGGCTCTAAAATCGCATAGAACTTGATTGGTTTTCGTAAATATTATCACAAAAATCTTTCACAGTTCTCTCATTCTACCTACACATCGATATAGCAATTTGATGAAGACGAAGAATTCCCTTATTGTTCACAGGAACTCGAAATAATTTTCGAGTGATATCTTCTTTTTCCACCTACACCATCCAATCCACCTAGCTCAACCAATGGATCCTTCCCAACTAACCCGACGGGAATTATTGACTTAACTCTCGGGTCCTAACCGGGTCATTTAGTTCGATTTGATTTTCATGTCGAGCCCAGCACAGTAAAATCTACAGTCAGATTCATTAAAAAAAAAGTTTTTTTCGACACATGAACGTATTTTTCTCACATCTTTCTTTTTCTTTTTTTACAATATTCAAGAAATAATAAGCAAATGTAAGAACAAATGGATGTATTTGTTAAGTGATAAATAAATTTTGAATACACTTATCACAAGTCTTATTCCGCAGCAAAGGATCGATCAAAAAGTTTGTGGACCTTTTGCTGAGAAATTAACAAATAAAAATAACTCTAAAAAATAATAATTAAATGAATATTGTAATGTGTACCTAAAAAAATTAAAATATTTGAATGAATTAATGATTTTTTAATGGGAAAATGACGTCAAGAGCTCCACCTCGGATTGCTTTTGTAAGTGGAATCCTTTAGAAGCTCCAAAGGAAAGAATTCGACTCGAAGTCAACGCCGTCGTTCTCCTCGGCCGCTGGCAGCGCCGCCGCCGCCGAGAATGATAAGTCGAGCACGAAGTCCTCCAGCGACACCGCGAAATCCGGGAGATGATCGTAAGCACGAAGCGGCTCGATGGTAAGCCAATCGGCAGCAGGCACGTGGCTCTCGTATTGGGTCCCCTCCGAGGTCGATGACGACGTGGACGACAAGAGGTTTTGCCAGCTGTCCATGCAGAATTCAGGGAGCTGATCGCACGCTGGAGGCGGCGCGATGATTGACCAATCTGTATCCCCCACGTGGCTCTCTGAGTGGGTACCGTCTGAGGGTGTCGATGACTTGGAGAACGAGGAGGATCGCCGGCCGCCCGCCGCCAGAGGCGCGGCGGCGTGGCGGGCGGCGGCGGCCTGGATCTGGCGGTCCGTGAGAGTCATGGCGCCGGCGGCGGCCGGAGGGGGCGCGTCGTCGGGGAAGTTGAGGTGCGCCCGGCGGCCGCGGAGGCAGGTGGCGGCGGCGTCGAAAGCCCGCGCCGCCTTCTCGGGGGCGTCGTAGGACCCCAGCCAGATCCGCTCGCGGCTGTTGGGCAAGCGGATCTCCGACACCCACCGCCCCCATTTCCTCCGCCGCACCCCCCTGTACCGCCTCCCGCCCGACGCCGCCGCCGGAGTTCCTCTTCCCTCGCGCCGCTCCATCACTCTCAATCGTCGGTTCTCCCCTGACACCTGGGCAGCGAGCGCCCACCCGTCCTTATATCGCACTGGCGAGGGGCGCGTGAATCACGTGGGACCCGTAGTGGGCCCCCCCCGTCCTACAGGACACACGTTTTGCGGTCCACGTGCTCCCAGCGTCTCAAATTGGCAACGATGTGCTCGTGCGCCGCCGCGCAGTTCACCATCGCATACCGGATTCAATGCTTGCGCGTCCTACTTGACTGCAGCCTTTCCATCCAATGGGACGGCCAGTGGATAGTTGGGTATTAATTCTTCTGGTGCGGGAAATCGGCCGTAGAGTTCATCCCGGCGGGGGCTTCTCTTGGGCTTCGCCATAACCGCATGTTTTACTTGTTTTATGCGACAAAAAGTCATTATGAGATAGCAATGTGCATCTCTTAATCTCAATTATCAAACATTATTCAATTCCTTAAACTAATCTCAATTATGCTAAGTAATCAAGTTTAAATTAAACAAAACATGAGTTATAGATATATGTGACATGTCACATGTAAGTGCTCCCATGCATTACTCGTTTTAAGTGGACCCACAAAGCATGAGTTATATTAGGTACTAATAAAAGATTTTATCTTTTTGATGGTAAATGATTTTTCTTTTTTGATTCGTCTACATTCAAAAATTAACTTCCAAAATATTTTTCCATAATGAAAATCTTGATCGTTTTAATTGTTCTTGTGAATACTTTACATCTGCAGTACACCCGTGAAAGTTGAGATTTAGAATAATGGCTAGTATTTAACATAATTACAAGCTTAGAAATCTTATGAGACGAAAGCTATAATAAAAATATTATGGAAAATAAAGTACTTTGCATCTTACATTAGGGTAGCATATGGAATGCTATTAGAGCATTTAAAGTATAGAGGATATTTCTCTCAAATATTAATGATTTTCATGTTTATATCATCATTCAAATATCTCATAATCTCCAAATATCCCCTACTATGATTATCCTTAGATAATCTTTCTTATCTTACATCTTAGGCGAGCAAAAAAACCAAATTGTTAAAATGTTAAAAATTAGGGTTGGTGGTCAAGGGAGGGTAACTAAATTTAAGCACATTTTAGAAATGCAGATTTAATTTCATGGTCACACACTTTAATTAGGTAACGGGGACAAAAAGAATGGCAGTGAAATATTAATCCATGTGAGATATATTTATTAATTATTATAAGAGTCCTTCACGCAATGTCAATGCTAAATCACAAGTCATTCATGAATGAGTTCAATTGTGGCATCAAATTAATAAAAAAATAAAACTTTAATTTAAATAAATATTGGAATGAATATAAAGAATCTATCTGTGTGTTTAATATGTAGATATGGTCCATAGGGATGTAAAAATTTTGTAAGCTTAAAATAAATTATAATTATTCACAATCGATCAATTCATTTACAATCACCAAACATAAGCTCTTTATCATATAAAAAATACCCAAGGCTACAGGACGTTCAAATTATCACTTAAATGATTTAATCCTTAATTATGATATATTTATATATATATTTTTTAAAAAAATAGAAACCAAATCGATTATTCAAATTCAACTATACTATTATCTGATTCATCGTTTTATAAGATATAGAAAAGGAATTGTCTTTGTAACAGACAAACAGTCACTTATAATTAACACTCACGAAGAATAATTATTAATATTATATTAAATATATAAAAGAAAGACACAAATCAATGGACTGAATTTTTATTTTTTTTTCAACAAAAGAAAGAAATTTCTGTAATTTCATCACTTACATGACTTTGTTTTTTTTCTTTTTTGCTAAGAGCTGGTCAGTTCTAACAGCATTATTCCTGTGAGATTAAAAAAAAAAAGGATAAAAAGAGTCACAAAAAAAAAACTAAAATAATAAAAATCAGAGTAAGCACTTAATACTCTACCTAAAGTGATATTGGAAATGTACACTCTATTCATGGACATCTACTCTGATATGGATTCATCACCATGGCAATCTTTCTCAAGAATACCGATCAGTTGTTCGATATTTCTTCTGTAAATCGGCATGTAATGATCATTGATCATCGACTGCGAGAGTCTCAGCTTCCCGTAGAGTGACCTCGGTGTCGAGTAAATCTCAATCTTGCAGTCATGACTGGTATGAGCATCTTCTTCGTCCCTCGTCTCTTCCTCAGGATACAGTGTCACGATATGCATGATTTTTCCTGGTGGATAGAACCTCTGCGATTCCTTCGTTTCTGTAAGAGTACCTTGGGGTGTTACCTCGATGTCTTCCTGTGCCGCCGAAGCAGCAGCATTCTCCTCTTCTCTTATTTCATTTTCCATTTCTGCTTCCTCATCGTTCCTTGGCTTGTACAATTCATTCTCCAGTTGCTGCCATAGCTCGTACTCGGTCATGCTTTCCTCGGGCTTGCGTTGATCACTGATGTCCTCGTCGCTGTCATCGCCATTGACCTCCATGTCATCAGTGTGAGGCAGTTTGCTCGCCCGAGAACACTCTGGATCCGAGCTCCATCCTGCCGCTTCTTCGGAGGTAACAATCTCTGTGGTTTCCACAGTGATTGTTTCTTTCAATCTGGCATGGCCATTCTCTGTTATGGTTGTCGTATGCTGTTCAATGTTCTCTTCGATTCTTGCATTCGAGAAAGATGCTTGTTTGCGATAACGAGGGCCAATACAAGACCACGACGACAAATGGAGTGGCGGTCGACGCAATGCTGCTTGAGCCACACTTTTTGCTCTCGTCACCACGACCTATAGGAAGCACATCATGATAAAACAAAATAAGAATAAAAAACGAAGTAAAGAAACATTGCAGTTTTTGGTTGAAGTTTGATTATTTCGTAGTTATAATATGTATCAGATGTATCAGTTCTAGGCAATAGTAAATAATATCAAAAAAGTTTTAAAAAAATTGCAAAGATTTTAACATGTAAATTTTAAAATTACCATACAGTTTGAACAGCCGTATATTTACTTGCATCTGATACGAATGAGAAATGCATGTAAAAATAGAATTCTAATAAGAGCTCCGCAATTGCGAATGAATCAAACCTGTGTTCCATTAGATACTGGACGCAGGATTGCACCAGCTCCAGCTACTCTTGCTCTTGCACTTGCGATCGATGGAAGTCTAGATCCTAAAGCAGAAGCCGAGCGATAGACTGTACTCAATATCCGCGTCTGTTCAATTTGACTACGCAAGTCATTTATCCATGCCGAAGCTGTCACCTGCATCGACAGGAAATAAGATGAAAAAACAAAGTTGTTTGGCTTGTAGAAGATACACATCAAAGCACTTTGAAACTCTGAAGACAACTCTATCAAGCAAATGAATAGCAACCTGTTAGTAAAGAAAGAGCTTCTGATCTTCTTTTGATAAATTAAAACTTAATTTCTGTTGTGATGCTACTTAATTTTCCACAAAATTTGTAAACACTAGACGGTTTCACAAAAGCGCATGACAAGCGAAAGTATGTCTAACCTCTGCACGCAGATCATCTACTGATGCTGCTGAGAATGAAGGAACTAAGTCAGCTCCGTTGATTATTGAGGTAACAAAGTGCCTGCCCGACTCGGCTAACTCCCATGTCATACACGCAGCTGCAATGCATTGCGTTCATCAACACCATAACATCGACAAACAGCGTAATTAAACTGTATGTATTAACACTGCCTTATTTAGTCAACAATCAGTAGCATAGAAAGTTCACGAAATCAAACATTCAAGGACACAATGTCAAGTTGCTGTGATTATTTATTGAAGTTTTGTAAACTATGCAAGGGGCTGTAGATTATTTGCGCAAGGTATATTTTCAGTACATCTAAAATTTTCTTTGATGTAGAGAAAGTGAAACATTAACATAGAAAATCCAATCCAAGGTGACTAATATATAATACCTAACTGAACAATAGTTTCAACGTGAGAATTAATCTATCAAGTCTTCCAAAAGAAAAGCATTAGCAAAAAAAATTAAATGGCACAAACCTGGAGCAAATGTCACACAAGCAGCAGTGGCAAATTCCTTTTGCTCACGCAAAGTGTAGGTCAAAAGTGCCGCTGTGCCTCCACCCAAAGAGTGTCCCACTATCTGAGACCACCATAATACGATGTCAAAGGAACATGTTAGAAAATAAGTTCTGTGCATAATAGGAATTATGAATTATCTACTTTCTTTTTAGAGTTAGTTGCTGAATGGTAGAATACTTTAGTTGCTTTACTCGGTCTGGCCAAAATCTTCTTTCCAACAATCGGAACATACCTTTGTAAATCCATCTTTCAAATAATGTATATTTGTTTTTATCTCATGACAGAACCATCACAAAGTTACCAACATGAAAGGCTTAAACAATACATTTGCAGTTAGGAAAAAAGAAAAGGCATCAAATGCTACGTCAACTAAAAAACCAATTTCAATCATTGATCAAACTCTACTAACAGCAACAATGTGGAGGTATGTGATTAGGATGCACCTTTAGTTTGTAATCCGGGTATTTCCCAAATGCATCCAAAAGACAAGGAGTAGCAAGCTTAGCGATCCAACGAGCAGCTGCTACCATCCCACAGTGTGCATATCCTAAAACTAAATCACCGATGCCACCTTCATTTATTATAGTATGGTGGAATGGCACAATTGCACCGGTTACAGCTGTTAATGTATCCCTAATGCTGTGAGTACCCCTAATCAACAGAAGTATGCATTTTGTGCTTCTGTCAATTAATATTGTAAAAGCAGGCTTCAAGATCTGTGGGGGGAAAAAATCATATTTAGGGTTGTTCAGAAATAAAAGTATAACTTTAAAATGGTAATTTTACGAAAAACTAAAATGCTTACTCCTGCTTTAGGCTTTTGAAGAAGAACATCTTCTTCAAAATAACCTGTTGCCTCCAGAAATAATGGGAATGGCTTTTTTGAGAAATGCCAGCAAAGAGTCAATAAGTTCAGAAGATACTTTAACTCAGCAACAACTTCAACTCCTTTAAGTGGTATACTTTCTTCTCCAGCATATATACTAGCTACATGCAAGTTTCCCTGTTCAATTAAAGAACTATAGAATTAATTTGCAACTCCTGATCCTATAACTTGAAGTAAGATATATGAGGGACATGAAAACTCAGCGCATGAAAAATATTGACTTTTATTAAGATAGTAGATTATATGATTGTTCCTCCAAACACTGTTCCATGCTATTTGCCCAAACCATGTTTATCCTAACTATTTGGGGTTAATTATAAATCTTATCCCTTCATTGGGTCCTTTGAAATAAAATACCACTAATAATATTCAAATTAATTAAACCACATTTTATTATATTGACTATCTCTCTCTACTTCTTAGACCTTTCACCCTAATAGATTGAACTCTTCTAACTATAAGTCCATTGTTATGGTGCTATTGACACAACATGATAAAAAAAAAAATAATCAACCAAGAATGCTGCCAAGTTTGAAGCTTTGATGCCCAAATAATTCTGTATTGTGACTTGAGAATGTTAGAATGCTTTAGACAAACCCTTTAGATGCACAACTAATGGACACTAAAGCTGACAAATTGCTAACATGCTTTCCTAAGAAGCACAAGTGCATAACCATTTCAATGTGTATTACAATTTGAGGATGCTAATGGTGATTCGTGAAATTTATACACCGCAGTTCCAGTGCATCATTGAATTGCTCAACCTTGAAAGTGAAGCTCAGTCAAAGATTATCACTTATATGCACAAATTTTTTATAAAAATCAGGATGATGTAGCCCAATAGACAAACAAGATAAAGAAGACGAACAACATCATATGGAGGAATATCCTATGACACAGAGAAGATAAGTGGAAAATTTCATTAATTGCAAGATGATAATTACATTGCCACTGTACCATTTTCATATATTTCAAATTATTTCCAAACAACCAAAATTGAATTCCAAATTCAAATTTCAAACTTATCCCCAATTTGCATCACATATATTTTAGGCCGCAAGTTTATGCAAGCCTATGCTTCTATGAATAACAATGAAAAGTGAAGGAAGCATCAAATGCAAGATAACATCAGAATCAGGTAAATCAATCTACGGAGGGAAATAAGGAAAAGGGAAATCAGATGTCTATCATGAATGGTTGGGGGATTCTTGAAAACTACAGAATGACCTCCAAACCAGTTGTTGTGTCTATATAGTGTCTCCTGTATTGATTGAATAACTGCTAGGGATGACATATAAACACGAAGCCAGTAATCACTTCAACAACTAAATGACTCTAATCCCCAGTAGCAAGGCAACATACAAAGTCCCTAAGAGAATATCTTTGACAAGCAGAAGGTTCTTGCTAGAACCTAAATTATGGGACCAAGAAAATGATAAATGAAGTTCTCTAGTTCAGTTCTTCGGTTAGAAGACTAATAGCGGACAGCTTGATGGTCAGTGTCTAGTGATTGGTATTGCTACATTTCAGATCAGATCAAAATGATTACAATTTGTGATCTGCTCAAGATACCTGAAACATGTGGCAACAGACATGACAGCCATATTAGGCAACCAGCAAGGCAGTCACCAAAAATAGTAATTTATGAGATTTTTCTCTATGCAGCCACTGCACCAAGTCTCATAAGTAAATTTTACTAGAACCTTCCTATCAATACATAATTAACAAATTGCAAATCACCATAATTCAACACTTGCAAATTATACTTTCATAAAATCAGAAAATTTGTTCACAATTAGAAAGTTACCATCAATGCATAAGAAAAGAATTACCTGCCTCTTCAACAGAAAGTTGATGCCAAAAGCCAGATCCCCAATAGGCCATTTGCCCAAAGTCTCAGAGTAAGTGAACCGTAATGTCTCGGACAAGGTAGATATTGTCTCCAACCATGTCGCAGGTGCTTGTGCAGGTCTCTGCGAGACTCTGTTTCTCCCAGCAAGAATTGGTCTCCTTTCATCTTCAATGTGCTCACCTTCATCACTATCTTGCAATCGCCCAGCATATAGTTTCCACTTCAGCGTGTAGTACAAAAGAGCAGCCGCACCAGCAGCAGTGGCCACCGTAGCAGTCGCCATGTCGCAGTGTCTCTGAACGAGAACGTACAAACATCCAAGATTGCATCAAAACCGGCAACATGTCCCACAAAGATTCAATTTTTATGAATAAAAGCAGGCAAGAACAAGACGATCGCAAGCCCAAATTACCCACCAACAGGGACCAATCTAACAAAACAAAGAAAACAAAAACCCTAACTTTCGCAACGAAACAACCATACCGATCTTGACATGAACCAAAAAAAAAATCGAAACTTCACCAATCAAAAAGCGCCAGAGACCCCGAAAGAAGAGAATCGCGGATTCATCGTGGGAACCTGGATCGTTTTCCCACCTCCCTAAATTCCCAATTCTAATACCATATTACTGAGCGATCAAGACTCAAACGTGACAAGGAAATCGAGTGGGGGAACCTTGCCTTGGTATATGCTTCCTTGGGTGGTAGGATTGCTCGCGAACCAAAGAACAATCTTGTTGCCTCCTTCGAAGGGAGTTCGAAGGATGATGGTTGGGGCCAACGAAGACAAAGAAAGATGGCGAATTGACGAGCGGTTTTACCTTTACTCGAAACGGTGAGGATCGTTTACTTTAAGGAGGAAGCATTTCAATTAACCCAAGACTCACCTCTTTTTCAAAAAAAAAAAAAACCCACATAAAATTATAAAATCATCAAAACCCTGCTAGAATGTTTTTTCAATTAACCATTTATAATTCTAGAAATGTTTTTTCTTTTTAGCAAAAAATGAAGGTACCAAGCTTAATTTAATTAACTTAACCTAATTGACTCAATTCACTCGAGTGATAACCTTTCGTTGAATATCTACCTAAAAATCCAGCTGACCTAACTAACAATCCTTATCTTTTTTTAATTGGGCTTGGAATAGATTATGATACAATTAAAATAGAAGATGATGAATTATTTATATCTAAATTTTAAGTATTTAAAATTATTTTTATAAAAAGATGAAAGAATTGAGAAAAATATCTTACATATAATACGAATTAGATAATTGAAATGAAAAAAAAATATATTAGGTGTTCATGATTGTAAAATACTTCTAAGATTTAAAAAAAAAGTTACAAAATAATAATTAGATCTACTAAGTTATATAATTAAAGCACATAAATAAAAAATAAAAATGTTAAGATGAAAGTACGAACATAAAAAGATGAATAGGATAAAAAAAAATATTAAAGAAAATCAAAATTATACCTATCGAGGAAATTTTTTGAAAGATATATTAAAAATGATATGAACATATACTCAATAAATACTCTAATTAAACAATGTAAAATTATGATAAATATTCATATCAAATAAATAAGAAAAAAAAACTTAATTAACAACCATACAATAACAATAATAATCAAATCTCTGAAAAATAAAATAAAATTTATTTAAATATAAATAATAATATAATAAAAAATAAAATTTAATAATATAAAAATAATTATATAGTCAACCTCACTTAAAGAGATAAAATTTAATTGTTAGTTTTGTTGTCACTTGAGTGATTAACCAGCTGAATAATTATTCATGGAATATAATAATAAATTCACAATTCAATGAAA
>JBBUKS010000029.1:12492130-12516953 GCA_038050645.1 Hedychium gardnerianum
AGTGATTAACCAGCTGAATAATTATTCATGGAATATAATAATAAATTCACAATTCAATGAAAATTAATAATAAAAAATTATTTTACAACTAAATATGAGCACAATTATTCCATCAAAGTAAAATCGTTAGTAGTCTATGACATTATCCAAGCAACAACCCTGAGACAGAAAACTAACCAACAAATAAGCGACAGGAGAAGGTGGTGACATTTCAATCAAAATCTTCTACTTGTTTAGGCAAACTAAATAGAGCCCGATTTCGATACACCGTTGTGTGATTACCTAGGCAAATAAGACATGGAAATGTTCCTCCTGCTCTAACAAAAATTTTAGACTTTCAGAACTCACTCGCATGGTACGAGTGCGATAGCTATACTAGGATTTTAGACTGTTTTAAACATTGCATATTCTTTCAGGATTGTGGAGAGGCCTGGAAACGTTGGTCAACTCCTTCCACACCTTTAGGACGCCAAGTCAACCGACATTGCTGAAGGTATGCAGTGGGTGGTAAGGATATCTGGCGTAGCGGCCTTTGCATTCTTTGTCTCGAGGACTACTATCTGTCGGCGAGAAAAACATTATCAGTGTACTTGTAAAAAGTAGATACAAGTAAAGAGTCCTAAAGTGTTCAAAGCAGATTTGGAATTACTACTGTAACCCAAATGTTTGACTTTATATATATACATATATTTCTAGGTTTTATTGAAAAATATTGTAATCAAGTGCAAAAAAATAAAAAAATAAAAACCTGTTGGTATTCCAGATCGAACTTCAAAAATTGGTCTTTGCAGCTCTCAACCATGTTTGCTAAGGTTTTTAGATTCTTAACAGGTTTGCCATTGAAGGCTAGTACCTGTAATCATAGACCATGTGATGTGAAAAAGCACTCAAAATGACCCAATGAAGCTAGAGAGGACTAATGGCATTATCAGATATTGATGATTGTTATAGAAAAAATATATATATAACATCCACTAACATAAAGTTCAGAATTAGGACTAGATTTTCAAAGAACTTGTTCCCACCTGAGTGTTGACGATATCTTCATAACCAATATTAATGTCAGCAACTAGAACCTGGAAAGAAAAATGAATTAGCAGACAAATTCAAAATTCCTAGTTGTGCAGGAACTGTTGCAGGGCATCAAGATGAAACAATATTGGAAAAGAATTGGAACCTGAGATATCACTACAAGCTGTTCATCAGGTGATTCAGCCATTGTGTGCAAAAGTTTGTCCAGCAGTTTAACCGGTGCATCATATTCATAGTCCTTTCCGTACTGCAGAGCAAGCAGCAGATTATGTAAAATGAAAGTAGTTACTCAAAAAAATGAAAGATACATTTAAAAGATAATAGCTGAAAGAGATCCATATTATAACAATTGACAACGTTGTATTGAGATTCATTCGTGCAACAAATAATGATTCTTAATATAATATACTTGACAAACATAAGATATCATCAACTTAACTACATCACCTAACCATACAAACAATAAATGATATAGAGATGATAGGAGCAAAAGGAATGGCATCCCACCATTCACAATAAGAAAAAAAATCTATTGCAAAAACGTCCATCCACAATTTATCTTCCAAGAAAGAATAAAAATAATTATATACAGAATATTCAAGATGCAGAGATTTCATACCTCAGAGCGAAGATAAGGAACAGATATAGCCGAAAACACAAAGCCGGCGATTATATAGTATGAGGGTGGTTTCCCCTTGATGTGAGAAGGAATGAACCTCTTTTGTGATGCAAGCTTTATCTCAAATTCATGAACTTTTGAATTGCGCAGAACCTTGATTAAGGCTTTCTCCTCTGTGTACTTCTGAGAAACAAGATAACTAAATGCAATGCGTTCACCATGCCTGAATGGAACTGAAGACCATGGAACAAAATAAGTGTCACATGTAAAATTATGCAGAACCCTCTTAGTCTAACTGAGCCCAATTGTACAGACAAGGGACCTACAAATCATAAATAAACACGCCTTACCAGTTCCATCGTTAGCTATATCAACTCCATCAAAACTCAATATAACATCAGATGGCTTCAGAAACTGAAATTCTGGTGAAGTAGGCTCGATTCTTCTGATACGTACACCTTTTTGGTCAGCTGCCATTCCCATCGCCTTGCGCAGATCAGGATTTTCCATTTTTTGCCATTCAATCCCAAGCATAGGAAATCCTGTAAGAGCAATAAAAAATTAAACAAATCCAAAATGAGCATTGGTTTCTTTGTGTATGGAATTAATTAGGAAAAAGAAAAACACAAAAATGTCATGTAGCTAACATTGGCTTTGTGGCATCTACGCATATCTCAATATCAAGCATCGCAGTTTAGATCATATTCATAGAGAAACAGGTAATTAAACATAATATCATGAGACTAACTACAGTCTGAAAGACATGATTCAAGAGAGAAAGCTAAAAACTAGCAGACTCATATTTTGGAATAATAATCATGCTTCATGTTTAAGGCAATTAACAATGAAACCTGAAGCAATGTAGCAAAAAAATCAATAAATTTGAAAATTGCTACTTGTAGTTTCCAAAAGAGACTAAATTTTGAAGAGAAATAGAATATATCATCAACCCTTCACAATGAACAAACAAGATATTTTTGGTTTTCCAATTTAGTTGACTATCCATACCAATGCCAAATCATTGCAGAGATGATAAAAACAATAACAAACCAAACACTATGAAGTCAATGGCTCCCGACCTTTTTTCTGAAGCACAACTCAAAATTTATAGTGGAACTAGAGTATCAGTACGCCAAAACCTCGAGTTGTTAAAAGCTTAAGGTACACTCAGGAAACAAAACTACAGGATTATGTGAACAAGCCCATGAAACACTCGTCAACAGACACAAATATCAGCACATTTAGAAATTTCATATGAAAAGACAAGCAGACAATTTTGCTGAGTCAGAAAAGGGCACCAGGTCACAACAATATTAGAAATGATGTTGGAATGGTTAGGCACTGCAGCCCAATAATAGACAGATAGCAAGGTCTGAATCACGGGAATGGAAAAAGTAATCAACAATAATAACAACAACAACCAAGTCTTATCCCACTAGGTGAGATCGGCTATATGGATCCTTCTATGCCATTGGACTCTATCCCCTACTATATCATCATTTATATTTTAATAAATTTTATCTTATTTTATTATTGCTAACCAAGTTTTTTTTGATTTTCCTCTTCCTCGTTTGATATGGACATTTGTCATAATTTCACAAAGCCTAACTGGAGTATTTATTGGTCGTCTAAGTACATGTCCGTACCATCTTCAACGTGTCTCTGAGAGTTTTTCCTCAATGGGTGCAACCCGACTTTCTTTCTAATATTTTCATTTCTTATCATGTCCATCCTTATATGTCTGCACATCCACCTTAATATCCTCATCTCTACAACTCTCATCTTATGCTCACGCGCAATCAATTAATTTAATAGATCATGTAAATAAAAGGAGATTCAGAGAAAGGTAGAGAGGGAAATGTGGGAATCACATGAATGCAAATAGTAATCGATAAATAATGAAACTAAAAGAAACTTTAGAGAAAGGAGAAGGCAAGACATGTAAAATTGTGAAATATCAATGGTTTTGAACTACTTAGCAAATGCCAAATTGATTCCACTGATATCATTCTATGTTGTCAGTATACCTACAAGAGAAACCACCTAGTTCTATTTAATTTTCGTACCAACAATTAGGGCCAATGTTTTCACTTCAAGTCCACCACCACATTTCTTTAATTGTTTGTATCAAACTTTATCTTTTTTAGTTTTATTAAAAATGGATTCAATATACTGCAAATTAACAACCAAGGTGTTATGAGCAACGACTGAGTGACAAAAATATCAGATTCAAAGAACATGGCATGAGGCAGATGTAAGAATGTATTATCTAGTTTTAGCATGGTATAAGATATCAATCTTATTTTTGCCAAAAGATAGTTTATGCAAGTGCACTTCTCCACTACATAATGGATAATCAAATTCATAGTATTTTGTTGCGTTAAGCAATTTTTTATTCATACTATATATCCCAATAAAAACAAGCATAATGACAATGAAAACAGCAAGTCACCAAAAACAGATTCTAGAAACACATTAGATGTGCCAAGAAACTTACCTTATTGGGCACCAACCAGAATAATGAATATGAAAACTAACGAAGTATACTGCAAAATAGAAATACCTGTATATTCTCCTGACTTTTCGTAGTCATTGATGAAGTGCATGATGACAGGTGTAGGTATGACATAGCCAATATTCTCCACATCTTCATGTTTAAGAGATTGGAATGCTATACCAACACATTTTCCCTTATCATTGAAAGCAGGGCCGCCAGAGTTTCCTGAGTTTATGGCTGCATCTATCTGTGGATGAGGAAGTTAATGCACCAATAAGTCGTATCATCACATGATGCAAAAAAAGAAAAAAAAAATCAGTATCAAATAATTTAATCAATGAGGTCATTGAGGTAAATTAGCAAATCATAATACAAGCATCAGATATAGAGTACATAAATTGATTGCATAAACTTGCTAATGTAATAAAACTTGAAAAGGCCAAATCAAGCCACATTCTATTTGAAGTTACAGACCTGAAAGCCCAAAAGTTCCGTAGAACCATGCACATATGATAGTATCTCCATACGTGAAACAACACCACTAGTGACAGAGATTGTGTCCCCTCCAATTGGGTATCCCACAACAGTGACAGCATCTTGAAGTGCTGGCAAGGAACCAAATTGTAAGGGAGAGACTCCTTCCCAGAACTCATCATTTTCAACAGTCAACATAGCTGCAGCAGCAAGAAAAATAGGGGGTTATGATGCCAAAATCATTACACAGAGAGCATCTATCATATATCAAGGATCATAATGTCATGGATTTGAAAAGAAACATCATCCATGGAAAACTTTGCTAAACTTTCGATCAATTGTTAAAATTGAATAAATGTCTATTCGCTATCCAGCTGGTAAAAAAGTTATAAGAAAAGTTTGTCCTCATGATTCCACAAGTACATCAGGAGTGAAACAAAAAAGAGCCAGAGTGTGTGCATGTGCCCAGATGCTTTGAGGAGGTCAATAGTTACAATGATAAAACAAACCCATTAAATTATAATGGAGAATAGTGTTGATTAATACAGATTAATTGTTCCTTTCATTTCTTCTTTAAAGTTAGATGTGGCACATAAATGGAGATAAGATTCTGAGGTTGTACAACATAAATAGAGACACCCTTAACTTGAAATTTCATATTGCATGCCCAATTTACAAGCTACATGAAGAACTAATCTTTAGAAACTAAAGGCCACTGATTCAGAGAGATAGTTATCCAGTATAGGAAAAGCACATGAGATAAAACAATAAAGAATTCTTTGAATCTTTTATCTTGTACATCATCCCTTTTACAATCCAAATTGCCATCACTTTACAAGCTATATGAAAAAATAAACTTTGGAATATGAAAGCGACTGATTCAGAAATATAATTCTCCAGTACAGGAAAGCACAAGAGATAAATGAATAAAGAGATTCTTTGAAGCTTTCGTCTTATAATTCTGACAATCCAAATTGCCATCACTTTCCTCATACTGCCACAATAATCAATGTTCTCTCACCCACTTCACTTGCAGCCACTTCTTGATGAAGAGGAAGTGACTTTTGACATAATAGTCCTTTAATTTGTTGTCTACAATTTTTCGAAGTGATGAATTCATCATTATCCTTCATAGGTCTCGACCATAAAATGTACTATAAATAATCCTAATGAAAAGATTGCAGTAGTTTAAAAGATCTCGTTCACTTAGGGAAATAATTTACCTTACTGAAATCCATCAGTTAAACAAAAGTTCCCCTGTCCATGAAGCTAAAATGTATATCGCCAAAGAAACTAGAAACATGGATGAGCACAAAATATTTATAATACAAAATTACAAAATAAATTGGATCCTTCTAGCTACATCTAATCTTGCACGCATGTAAAACTGTGATGAGATGATGAGACTTACTGAAGACTGATAATCAACCCTTGTGTCTCATACACACAACTTAGAACTTAGGAAAGAGGGAGATATATAACCTAGGTAAGAGGATAAGACTGAACACTCATAATCTCCTCTTGCTCAAGTATATAAATGGGACAAGGAAGGAACTAAGTGTGAAGACTGAAGACTCACAATCTCCCCTTATATCACATACATAATGCAATAACTCAGTACACTAAAGCTACTGGTTAGACACGTTCTTTTGGGGAATAAGAATTTTGATGTCCAAGCTTTTATCAATCCGACAAAGGAATTGATTGAAACTGTGGGAAATAATTATTAGTTTCGTTAAGGTTTGGGATAAATAAGTAATTCCATCACGGGAGAATTTTTTCAAAGTACCATTACTCTCCAATGCATACCTAATTGTTAAATCCAAGCGTGCAGATGTTATCAGAATAATATCATGTTCTAATGTCAATGAATTCCATCAGATAGTCGATATTGAGAGGAGATAAAATAACAAAAATTAAACCTTACCACCAACATCGTATTTAAATAAATTAAATGCTTGGTAAATACCAGTACTTCAAGTTTTCTACTACCCTCCTAACAACTCGCGTGCAAACTTACATGATTCAGTATCTAAATTATAAGGTGAAAAAAAACAAATTGAAAAGTTACAAATAAGTAACTATCAATCTTACCGATATCACATTCGGTTCCTATGGCCAACACTGTAGCAACATACTTAGTATCAGACCCCCGCTTCTTAAGCTTCACCTGTGTGAAGTGCTCGACTGAGTGAGCATTGGTCAGAACCCGTCTGCCCTCAATAATAAAGCCACTGCTGCTCGAGCTATACTGCCTCTTCCGCTGCCACGGCAAGGAAAAGTTGGGCTCAGTGTGCACGCAGAAGACCTTAACGACCGCGTCCATGGAAGGCACGACCCTCACCACCTGGTCCCAACGGGGAGAAGGATCGAGAGAAACCACGGCAAGACCGGCCTCACCGTTCTCTCCGTTGATGGAGACTACCTGAGAACTACGGCGGAGAGGCGACACGGCGCCGTTTTCCACGGCGGTAAGGTTCTGTCGGCGAGTGGCCTTCTTGGGCCGGCCCCTCCCGCGGGCCTTAGGAGAGGCGGACTCCGGCGTCTCCTGCGGCTCGTCGAGGGCGGACGGCGAAGGTACGCCAGAGGCTGCCATCTGACAATCCATAGTCTCAGCGACGGCGTTCTTCGGCTTCCGGCCACGCTTGCGCTTGGTTTGCTCCATCGATCACGTCTAGGGTTTGGCGAACCCTGAAGGTGGGAGACGAAGCGAAGAATGAGACGGCAGTACTCCCACCCAGGAGCCCTTCCACAAATTAATCGGTAAATTTTCAGTTAACCCCGAGTTTATAAAATTCTCAAATTTACTATTTTATTCTCAGATAATTACAATTTAAAATAATAAATTTTATAGGACAAAAATAAAAATGACGTCTATTTTTTCCCCAACCATCTAATCCAAAGGTAATTTTTTTATTTTTAATTAAAAAGACATCTCATCCTATTAATTTCCTCATAAAATGATAAAATTATCTTAATATCTCTATCATAAATATTAAATAAAATATCAAATAGATTTGATCTGTATAACATTATTTATATTATTATAATCATTATAATTTTATAACTATTATAACACATATAATCTAATAAAAAATATTCATATTATAATAATTATGATTTAGAATAATTGCTATAATATTATAGAAGTTACAAAATATAAATTTGATTTGTTTATTTAATATTCATGTTGTAATAACTGATAATTGCTATAATATTATAAAAATTATAAAATGTAAATTTGATTTATTTATTTAATATTTATATTATAATAATTATGAATTATAACTACTATAATACATCTAATTGATTCACGGGTTGATGATAGAAGCTTAAGGATAGTTATACCATTTTAAATGGGAATTGATGGGATGAACATCCTTTTATATAAAAAAAAAATTAAAAAGAGTATCCATTTATAATAGGGGTTCTTTTATTTTTTTTTACCCAAAATTAAAAGAGCCTCTTGAAAATATCAAAATACACTTGGAAAAAAGCATCCAATTTTTTAAAAAATTATCAAAATAATACTATAATAGTGTATATCAATTTTATTTAAAATTTCTATAATGTAGGTTAATATGATCAAAATTATTATTATTATTTAATATTAAATAGACATCCTTCTTTCCTGATTGATAAATCTAAAATACTAAAATACAACTTACACACATTAAAAAAATCAACTTTTAGAACATTAATCCCTAATGAAATTTCAATCTTGTTCCTCTTACTACTTTACCATTATGATGATGTCAGCCAGCAATCCTTCATTTAACATCCGTTAGAGGGTGGTGATGATGCGGGATGGTATAACCGCTTATATGGTCAAGTCAGCATTGAGTTCAATGAATGAATGGAGATGAAAAAAAGAAAAAGAATAATGATAGTCCCAAAAACCGCCTTTGATGTCCCATAAATAGAGAATTCCCCCCAACCCCTAACAGACTATGAAGTCTACTTCATATGGATCGGATCTGTGAGGATATCAATAATCTCGCATCCGAGTTGGACTAAAGAACAAAATCGAGTGAAATCTAATTTAGAAAGCATGAGACACCTGGCCTGCCGAACTATAAAAGTGATCCAAGAGAGGGCAACTAAAATTATTTATAACAATTTAACTAAAATTACTAGTGGTTGTTTTAAACAGTTATTATAACATATAACACAAAGTGGGCATGCTTGGGTCAGTAGCTGCCCAACATTCTTTAGAAACTACTATTTAGGTAGCAACCACTTGCAATAAGAGCACCGACATGCTGGCTAATTATCCTCGTTAGTTCAGTGTTACATTTGGGCCAAATTAGAATTTGTATTCGAGTCAAAGTCCCAAATAACAATAGATGAATAAACTCGAATAATAATAATGACGATAATAAAAAAGATGGATAACCAAAATAAAGCAGAGTACATATTACTTTTATTGATTCTTAATTACAGCTTAATCTAAATACAACTCATTTCCCTGTAACGTTGGTTAAAGAATGGATATGTAAGATCATATGAACTACAGAAATTGAAAGTTAAACTCACCAAATACTTTACAAAGAATTGCCTCGAGTGCCCACCGACTTAATCGGCTCAAACTCTACAACCTCAAAGTGGCTCAACATAGCTAACAGCCAAGGATACACAAAACTCGGTGCAGCATTCTAGTAAAACAAACCCAGCACCAAGAAGACAAGGTCACCACGATTTTGTAACCCCACTCTTTGGAATGTGCAGAGAATGATTGAGTACCCTCAGTCGATTGCAGTATCGGCATCGAGCAAAAGCTTCAATCTCCTTTCCACCTCACCTTGCTGCAAATTTATCTCCTCCACTAGCATTGACCCTGCAGTTTTACAAGCTTCCTCATCCTTAAATGCTAGTGTCCATCGTCCGTCGACCAAATTCTTCACCTTCCCTTTGTTGAAAACATCAGGCTTTGCTAGATCCAAAAATGGAAATGTGGAAGGTCGGATGCGCAAATGCAACCACTTTGGATGTTTTTCGTCGATTTTTGGCTGAAATTAAAAGAAAAATATTAGCAAAATTCACAATGCTGCCATTTTTCTTAGTAATAGAAAACCCTCAAACCAACATAGAGACGTTTTCCATAGCATAGATACTGGCCATTTACGAATACATACATCTGAACCGGACAATGGTGCTGTGACACGAACAATGCCGCCTTGCTGCTTGACAGGTGATTCTTGTGCAAGAAGAATCCACCCAGATGTTCCTCTAGATATTGCTAAGAAGTAGAAGTGGCGCTCTTTGCCTCTCTCAAATGCTATTCTACAAGGCACTGCATCAACTGCAAAAATCAACAAAAAAAAAAAAATTAGGACCAGAAACAATTGCCATGAATGGAATGGCACATACATAAATGAACACGTAGCAAAAAACTTATGGAAAAGACAACTATGTAATGGCATACCTAAGCAAATTTCAGAACCAGGTTTTGGTACTAAAGCATCTAAACCAGAACTTTTAGCTCTGGATATTTCAGTAGAATCAAGTGGTGATTGTATATCGGATAGATCAGGTAAGGTTCCTCCTAGTGAGAAAACTAGAAGTTGGCGTTGAAGAACAAAAACCTGAAATCCCACATTATGAACCAATTAGAACAAGTATGTGGCCTTGGACTTCACAAGAGCAACCAATCCTAACATCTTAAAAAGTAATATACAGAAACTATATACAATTTTAACTCATGCATAGTTAGAATTTATAAACAAGATATCGGCAATATTGTCATTTGCAGCTAAGTTCTTATTAACCTAATCATATCGTCTTCCTCTTAATAAATCCTTTTAGCCACAGCTAACAACAACAACAAAAAAATGACCAGAATAAATCATCAATCATTTCCAAGGACTGGATATGGAGGAAATGTGCAATACTGTTATCAAAATCTCTTTTGCAAATTACCCTTAACCCTGAATACTAACTCAGATTCTTTAAGATTAGCCGTAAGTTACTGGAAGGAAAAAAAATGTAAAACATTCATGAACATGGAAACTATCTCAGTTTCTTTAAAAACTAACCATAAATTATTTGATCAAAACCATATCATGACAAATTACCTGCAAATGATAGTGAATCTTCTACAATAGAAATAAAGAGGCATCTAGTGATATTAATACTTATAGAAATGAATTTAGGAAATGAAGAACCTTGACCATCTCGCACATTCTTTCAGCAGCACCAAGAGAGGATTCACCTGAAATACTATTACATGAATAATCATACATGCAAAGCTTTTGTTCAAAAATACAAAACTAACCACTAGTTCTCAGGAATTAATTTATGTACCTATGATAAAAATTGAAACAAATGAGATTTATATCTAACCTCCTGAAGGACATCCTTGTGATGACAAGAGTATGGATCTGGAGTCTCTTGGAGGAGATGGAGCCTCAAGTACTGATTAGTAAGGTGAGGAAATAAATCATAAACCAACAATGTCAGCAGGTGACAAGAGAACAATTTAAGGTACAGGGTAGACCATTACCTCGTTTGCATATTTTCCATGTGTCTTGAAGGACAGGTATGAGTGCATCACACCAAGCTCCCTTAACTTCCTCAAAAAGATTGTTTGTACACAACTTGTGTGAATCCTATACAAAGAACTTATATTCCATAAATTAAGGGAAAAGGAAATTTTTTTCACAAGTAAATGTGCAGTAATTTCAAAGTTAGTTAGATAGCAGGAAAAGAGAATTCTGCTATATTTAGGTCAATTCATGCTGCTATTATGGTCAACTATAGAGGTTTGCTAGGATAGGAATATAGCAGAAAATGAAATAATGAATGACAAATGATCCAGTCATAAATTTAAAAAACTGCAAATATCTCAAAAGAATGTAAATTGAAAAACACCTTACATAGGCTAAACAAGTCCATTTAAGTGATTAGAACATTTTGCGGGAACTTGCGAAGGAGTGGTTAAAAATCTTGCCAACTTATTTTAACATTTTCATACAATCAAGCCCATGACCATTACAGATTCATCAAAAAATGAATTAGCATGAAGGAATGGCTACCGTTCAATATCAAAGCCAGTATATTTTCCCCTTCTAACAAATCACAAATAAATTCATGAAACTTAGTATGCAAAATAATTACTGAACATAATTCCTAGAATATCTAAAATCAAACAAATTATGCAACAAGTAAATCACTGATCCGAACCGAAAAGAATTCATAAGAAAACTAGAAATAGACATACCTTGAGTTGTTTAAGATGAGAAGAGGCAAATTCTTCCTCACCGTGAGGAATAAGCTGCCTTAAAAGCCAACCACCAACCCATAGTATATCTGCAGATATATTGGGCCGGCAGAAAAGACTTACTAATGCATCAAGTACCTACAAATGGAGAACCAACCACATAAAGTATTAAGTCATTTTCAGAAGACTGAAGGTTGTTTCACTCTGCAGTTATACTAAATTTCAGAAAAAGGCTAATTGTCAAGCTTTAGAGCCTAAGATAGGTTGATGGATGCCCATAAGGCACCTCCATGTATGTGGCTGAAACTATTGCACGGATAACTAGAAAATTCAGAGAAACCAAATGGAATGCCCTCTAGAATGATAATACATTCTATTTAATTCAAAAATATAGTTGTTAAGCTTTACAACTTATCATAGGCTGTTTGGATACTCACAAGGCATCACATTCTGAACATGGTAAAATTTTGCCATGCAGAAAAATGAACTTTTTGTACCCAAAACTACTGGATAATTAAGAGCTAGGAAACTCTTGGTTTTGCCCATGAAGCTTAGGGTAGCTAGGTAATATATTAGTTCAGCAATTCAAGTCTTCCTAGGCACATTTGGTATTCATCCTTTAAAATCAAGGAAGTCAAGTGGTGTGTAAGTATAGACCATCATTCAATGAACAGAAGAGAAAGTGTCAGTAAAGAGCAACGATTTTACCTGATACCTATGTATTTTAGGGTTTATGTCACGTTTGGCATGATGCCCATAGTCATCCTGTGAAAGTCAAATAAAGTGATGTCAACTCTACGAGTAGAATAGAGTAACAGTTTCATGAAAGTAGTTTGTTGTGCCCGGTGCTTATCCATTTTGCCTGGTCCATAAATTTACAGAAAAGTTAAAGGCATCAAACCCATTTTCACGATGAAAGATCACTTGGATAGTGTTACAGGACTCGAGTACAGAGAATAGAGATAAATTTGGAACACCAGATGACCATGATCACCAAAGACGGTACCAATGTAGTAAGCATATTTACAAAAAATAAAATTGTAATTTATAAGAAAAATAATATAGTGCAAGGATGAATATATTAAAATAGATGTGTGGGCTATCAGAAAATATAAAATAGGCATAGCTTGAATAGATGATAAAATGAGAAGAAACAAGTTTGGAAGCAAGGTAGTCAAGATTGTGGTTCTGGATCTTAGGATCTTACAATCCAAATTGACCTAAACTATCTAAATCCTAAGCATAATCCGAATTGGGATAGTATCTTATGAACCTACAATCCAACCCTATATTTGTTTACTGTTCTTAGGTAGCAAGTCAAACCCAACAATCTAACAATATGTTTGCTTACCGTTCCTAGGTAAGATGTTGATCCCAACAACTATAACCAAATAGATATATGTACATTAAATTAGATATTTTAAAACTTGATATTTAATATAACAAATAAGTTTTTCATGCCATATCATTTGAAATGTTTTTCCATTTTTTCATGCCATATCGCTTTTAAGTTTCAAGTAGCAAAACCCTTTTTAATTATTTCCATCATCATCCATCTTATCCTTAATCTTATACAGCTGCTATATAGGAATATATGATAAATAATAGAAAACAAATATAGTTCTAGAATATTTTAATAAAATTATAGGATATTAAGATCAAGATAATTACAAAAATAGTTAAGTAATAAAAAATTATTTAATTGTTTTGTCACTATTGATATATCAGAGAGCTCAATGGAGGGTAATATGTATATAGTCAACTCCAAATAGTGGGAACAAATAGGGGTTGATGATGATGTCTTTAGAAAACATAATGAGCATTTTCTGTTCTAATTCAGAAAAAAAAATGGCAGCAAATGAAGAATGATGTCTATCTTGGCTCCCTACCAGAGAATAAATAAATGGCACTTAGCGAGAACAGCTGCAGCACTACACAATGTTCAAATACTCATGCCTGCAACTTTAACTAGAAAAGTCAAGAAGAAGACCTCAAGTTTCTGCAGGAATCTCTCAAGTTCATTGCTTATATTATCTTTCGATATGCAAGTTGAAGAAAATAATTGTTCCTCCCCTGTGTCTTCGCCAACCAAAGCTTGCTGCAAGGCACAATAAGTAACGGTTACCTTCTTTTAGCTATTATATAATTGAAATTTTTTATCACATGTTATCACAGTACATAATAAAATTTCAAATCCAGTTTTAATATCGCCTTTAGTAAAAGAGATGATATTCAATAGGCTACAAATAGTGAAATATGCAATAGCTTCTTATTTTGCAGTTAAAGTTGCAATAACTATATGGATCATGCATTTTTTGCACTTTAATAGCTAACTAAATTAACAAGCTTAAAAAAGCTATGCTGGTGTATGCTTTTTGGCCATGATAGGAAAAAAAAAAGTGAGAATCAAGATGATAAAACTGTAATTGAAGTGCCAATACTTACAAGTAGTAGCTTCTTTTGCTGCTTTCTTTGAGGAAGAATCCCAAGCCCATCCAGTACTGATTCATCTAATTCTATCATAATGATAACTTTACTAAAACACATGATAATACCAAATGAAAGAAACGACCAATTGTGCCATTATAACCTTTTGTCTGCAGCAAAGTAGCCAGAAGGCATAATGATCCCAAAACTTGCAACTCATCCCCATGGATTATATATGATAGTAATAGCTCCCTGCAATGTCATGGTGCAATTATAAAAGGGGAAGAAGCACTACAAATAATAATATAAAAAAAATAGGATAGGCAATGATTAGGTAATCAAAGAATTATTTTTATAAAAGAAAATTCATTATTAGGAGGATCTCTTCTACACATGCATGGTAGGACAATGATTCAATAATTCAAAATGTCAGAACAGTCATCACCAAGCATGTACAAAACTACAAATGTATGTACGCTAGAAATACAAATAGGCAGCAAATTTCTCCAGTAAGAATTATGAAGAAACTGAAAAACCAATAAGAAAAGCCCCAACAATAATATCTACTAAATGGCCCATGATGGGTATATGGCTCCGAACAATATCCCTGAAAGAAAGAATCTGTGTTCTAGTGGAAAGATACAGTGGGTGACACTCATAAGAGTCAGTTTCCAGAGAAAGGAAAGAAGTGGTGAGCAATTTTACGAGTCTCAATTTTCATCATCAATTGCAGTCTTGATGATTAAGGCAGGCTACTCATTCAACTAATTTCATCCAACTTTTGCTTTATGTGGTTCAAATTTCAGTCAATTTTACTGACAATTTCATTTCTTTATACAATATAACATTTGAGGAAGAAAATGAAACCATACATAGTGATGTCATTCAATATCTGACTGATAAACCAGTCAATACACCAGTAATATGTTAAAGCATGGTTTGGTCAACAAAAATTATTCAAACAATTATTCTTTCTAGCAAAAGACAAAAACTTAAATATCAGATACCTCAAAGTAAAATATGAACCACAATATTTGATTGCTGATGAAGAATGATTTGAATTAAGGGAAGGAGATCCTGAATTTTCTACATTCACTTGTGCAACACAATGAAACGAGACAAGCTCTTGTGAATCCTGAGAGACAGATTGATCAATATTGCTGCCATTTGTTGTGGCTTCAGATATTGTGACAAAAGCCTCTGAGGGGCAGAAAAAAGTTGCAGCAATGGTATTGGCCAGATCCTTGGTTTTAAAAATGTGTAATATACTGCAAAGTAGATGTAAGGAGGTTGCAGTGCTAATTCTTGTGCCCTATACAAGGATGAATTAGCAAAACAAATACCAATATAATTTACAAGAACTTATTGATGGATGTTAATGAAGAAACTTACAGAATTTTGCTTTGTAAAAGAGGGAAAAAGAAAAGGAAAAACCAAAAGCTGCAATATATTATCAGTAAGCAATCGTCCAAGATCAGGAACTCCAGAAGATATAACATCGCTAAAATAATATAGGTTGTCTTCAATATCATCTACAGCATCGCGAATTGACAAGCCTGAATCAGATACATCTAGCTTCCTGTTCACAAGTTAAAGTAACATGATGTTATCATAATGAAAGATGTGAAGCAAATAACAAAATATATGCAAATGTCTCTCATTGGTCGTGAATATTTGGATAGAAAGAACTGATATTATTAAAGAGCAATACCCAATCAAGGGAAGGCCATGACTAATAACGACACAACTATGTTTGCAATTTGGCATCTGGATAGATCAAGGAAACAAGTGTAAAGATTCCATTAAAAGGAATAAAGTAGTAGTCTCACCTAGAAGCTTGGACTACAATCTCATCCAGGTTAATACAACGCTTTAAAAAATGTCTCACGATACTGGAAAAATAATCAGATTGTGGGCTGCATACAATGAATTTGTTCACATATTCATCTCCAACTGATGAAACAGGAGATAAACAATTAGAAAAATTATTTTGAAGAAGACAAAAAAAATATTTAGATAAACTACAAAAGGATATGAGGCCTTACCAACTTACCATGATAGACATTCAGTGTCAAAGCACGGACAGCAATACGAATCATATTCTCGTCATGGAAGGCAAAGCGGATGGCCTCAACATAGAGTGGAAATGAAACAATTTCCTCCTATTGGAAAAGGAATGACAGGCAAATTACAAGAAACATGTGTGAAATTAAGCATCTTGTAAGCAAAATACAAATACGCCCTATTAAATCTACTTGAATTTTTTCCCATGAAAAGATGTCGAGGATGATCATCAGTGCAATAAGTTATAGCATAATGAGATGCATGTGGATATAAATGTGGTATTAAGTTTAAAACTACAGCATAATGAGATGCATGTAAATATAAATGCGGAATTATGTTAAAAACCTTTAAGCTTGTGATTTCTTTCTGAGTTTTTATTTTTCCAAGGAAAAATTAGGAAATAAAAGTAAAAATGTATGTCGTCTTCTTTTTAACTTCTCTAAAACATAAAATTATTTTTTTATGCAAAGAAAAATTGATCTTCCCAACAAATAGCTGTCTTTTATTTTGATTGCAATAGTTATCTTGTAGATAATTTATAAAAAAACTAGAATTTTTTTTTCCAAAACAAATGCAGAAGCTTGCCATAACATACTACTCCACCTTTCTTCTTGTCCTGACTACCCAGAACTTTAGTCCTAAAGTTGTTACTTATGCCAATTTCCACTCTATAATACTGCTTGACCAAAGGTCAATATAGGATTATTAGTTCTATCAAAAAAAGACAGACCACTTTGTTTTACTAAGTGAATACTATATGATTGAACCATTTTTTAGTATAAAGAACAAGGCAGGGAAAAAATTGTCGAGACTTGGTCTGACAAATTATGACAAGTTAGCCAGCTTGGCCATCATGTCTTGTAGACTGAGAGTCCATCTTGGAGAGGAGGGCATAATATACTTTCTGATAAAATTCCCTTTTACATAGGAAATCTTATTGGATTTATTTTTTTTAAGGTGTGTTTTATATAAGATATTGTGAAATATAGAACAGCATATGGTTGAGAAAGAAACTCTGCCCTTACATTTTTAATCTTCACGAGCAATGAGATTGTACTCCTGTTCAACTTTCCGCTGATTGCCCTTCAAAGTCAAACTCCATGTAATGAACCATTTACAAGCCGAAAAGAAGAGAAGGAACTAGAGTATTAAGATAAACAATGCAAATCATGGAGACAAAATAAACAAACCAACCTTAAAAAGGATATATAGTAAGATAACAGCTCTTCGTTTCGAAAGTCAAAGGAATATGTGATGAGGTAATTAATGTGTTCATTAGTGAACATGTAATCTGCAAGAGAAGTGAATCATGTCATAGACCAAAAAGATTAGTGAAATTCTGATCTGTTTACAACAAGTTATAAATGTACTCACAGATTGAATGTTCACTTTTCAAATTCTGGATCATAATGCTGATAGTCTGTAACAACTGAAGTGCAACATTTATCATTTTACTAATCCGCAATAGTCGGGCGAATTCACCCATAATCTGTTTCTCCATGAAGAACCTAATAGACAAACAAGGATGTAGCTTTAGTACCAATACATTGAAAAGGAACTGAAGCAAACTCAGAACTCACTCAAATATTGATGGATCATGTTGGTCACCATAAGTTACCAGTTCAGCAATAGATCTCAACACTTCAATAACAGAATCCTTCATGAAAGGCCATTACATATGAACATTACACAGAGAAGTTTACAAGTAAAACAAATCAACCAAATAATTACCTTATTAACGTCATTCACATATTGAACCCTTTGCAGCTGATCTGTTAGATATCTGTATTGAATGGTGCAGCATTATGAATAACAGATAGCAGAAATATACGATACATAGACTCAGAAAAAAAGAATTAATAAAAACAAGTTTGAAGAAAAAATACAAGTGTATAAGCAACAAGTCAAAACACATGCATAGTGAGAGTAAAATATCATTTTTCAAGAAAAGCTTTTGCTAACTTCAAAACAATTTGGATCGAGAACATTTATCAATAATTGAAGCTAAATTAATCAGAAAAACTCCAGTTTGTTAGCCTAAAATACAATGAAAGTATCATAGATAAATAATGATTTTCTTAACAAGGACATTAGTTGAAGTTAATTACTGAATCATACACAAAATGTTTTATCATATATACCTCTGGCTTTGTGAATATAGTGCCTCCAATGGTTATTTGGCATCCACAAAAGTGCATGTAACAGAAAGTATGTACAATGAAACCATTTTAGGCAAAGTTACTATGGTTTAAATCCAAAAAAAATGAGAGGATATTAAACTTAGAATCTGATATAGCTAATCTTCACTGGTTTAGCAACATCAATGAAATAACAATAAGTTTGATATACATAATAGTGCCATTAGTATTGTTGTTGAGATGAATGGAAGATCAAGCTCATGATGAAGCCAATTTATTCAATTAAGAAAGTATAAGTCCGTGGACAAGATATTTGAGCCACAATTTGGCCTTCTCAATGTTGTGAAAGATCAACGGTGTACAGTAAGGCTCAGTCTTTATCTCAAGGAAGAAGACATCTGCAACAGGATGGATGTCAAAGATCAAGACTACAAAGGTTGGCTTAACCCACCCAGCTGGATTTGATCCACTCTGACATTGTGCGGGTACCTAAGGTTAGTTGGAAGAGGAAACACCCATGACATGGAGGAATTTATTGGGTAATGACCATTAAGCCATATGTCCAGCGCCTGTAGATGCACTACCATATGGTAGAATAATTCTAATCCTAAAAAAGTTTAATCCATGCTCGGAAGAAGTCACATGCTGTGTTAAATGGAGAATTCAATGCAGGTTTTCATGATTAGTCTACACTGATTGGATAACCAGACAATATGCAAATATTTTGCTAGATCAAAGTTCCCAATCAGCACAGTCTTCGCAACTATTACATGACAATCAACTACTTAACATCCAAATTGGTTCTGAGACCAAAGGTCGATAAATTAAAAGTCTCAATCTTTGATGCTGAAGAACAAATAATTAACCACTAAAAGTATAGCGTGGTTCAATCTAATCAAAGCTTATGTCCTTGGGAAGAAGGTAGTTTCAGTATCAAGAGAAACAATACGTGCTGTTCTCAATCAAATACTCGTCACCTCTTGTTTTTTCTTTCCAAGCCTGCTGTTTTCGATCATAAGTGGAACTATTAAGTTCACAAAGCCGACACTTCAACGGAAATTTATCGATTCAGGAACATGAGCACTACCAAGCAGATGTTGAGTATGAATTGATCGTTCTTTGGTAGCCTCTAAAACTAAACAATGGCGATTCTTAAATTCAGTCCATAATTGAAAAAAAAAAAAAAAACGGGCAACCTAAAAATTAGATAAACACAGGGCAACTAACGCATCCTAAATTTTCAATAGGTTAAGCAACCCTAGACAAAACAGCGAGAAACCCCCAAATCGGGAACCCTAAAACAGCGAACTGGAAGAAACGATGCGACGACGCACCGGAGCTCGTCTAGCGAGAAGCGGTTCCTGGATCGCCAGAGACCAAACCACGAGGACATGGCGAGGGCGATCCGAACTCTTAAGGGTTCACGCGCCGCACGAATCCGAGCTACGGATCATCGCCCGAAGATGGCAACCTGAGCATCCTACCACCGGCGTCTTCTTCTCTTCCTCGCCTCGCACACTCTTTCACCTCTCCTCTCCTCCCCTCTCCTGCCCTCAGCCCGGCTCACGGCGTCGGAGACGAAGAGGCTCTCTCGGATCTTCTCCTTTTCCGATCTACGAAGACAATAAATCGAAGTAACATTAAAAATGAAAAAGATGCCGCCGGGGACAGCTACATGGTGACAAGGCCGACGCGTGAACGGTGATCTCGAGCTTCCGCGCTGATGCAGCCGTGCGATGGAGATCCGAACCAGGAACGAACGGTTCTGATTTTGACCGCAGATGATTATTCTTTTCACCTTTTATTGTTTATCCTAAAACATTTTATTTCAGAATTATAATTAGAATAACTTTAAGCAAAACTACTTTAAATCATTTTAATCATTACTCTATTATAATAAATTTAATCAAAATTATTTCACATTAATAATTTTGATTAAAATTATCTTAATAGTGTTTATTTAATTTTATTCAAGTTGAATTACTTTGCTCGAACTAATTAATTGTTATTGTTATATTACTTTATTAGTTTATTAAATATACAGTTTAATATAAAAATAAAGGTCTAAAAAAATAAGATGTTGTCCATGCTAAATATCAAATATATTTTACCCCTGCATAAATTTAAAACGATCTTAAATTAAAAAAAAATAGACTTGAACAAATATATCAGAATTATTTGATTCATTTTTATACAAAAATAAATAAATAAATAACAGTTATTAGTATAGGCACCGAATCCGAACTCCATTTCCGATTCATGCCGTTCGAGATCCCATCGAGTCGCATCCGGCAACTTCAGGCGGGCCTCCGGCGGGAGGCCGGCTTGCTGTCGTATGAACCCGCCGCTCCATCGCCGATTCAACCACCGACTATCCGCGACGCTGTCGCTGCGCTCGATCCGGGCCTCTCTTCATCCCTCCGCTGTGAACGGTGCGGTGGCGGCCTCCTCAGGGCCTGCAGTCCACGATCTGCATCTATTGCGGTCAAGATCGGAGGAAGGAAGGCATTTCTCACTCGATCTCCTTCAATTCCACAGTCGGGTGCCGAAAACTTCTCGACTTCCTCGGGCTGGATGGATCTGTGAGTGGGTTTCTCTCTCAGGGCTCAATTGTTCTTTGTTTTACTTTAGTTTCTGACAACCTATCAATGTGTATTCGGAGAAATCTACTTTTTTGGGGGGGATTTTGGTTCAGTTTAATCGTTCAGCTCGAATGGATAAGCTATACATCGTAGGATAGAGGAAAAAAGGGATAAAGAAGGAACAATCCTATGTCGAACATCTTAAATAAGACCCAGAACATCAACAATTCTTTTGTTTTTTTACTATACAAATATCTTTATTTCTTATTGACTGATCATTACAGAATGTAGATGTTTTGTTTTCACAGGAAAAAAAAATAGTGCTAAAGACTAAGTACATCTTTCTTACTTAAATTTTTTCTTACCAGCATTGTAGCTTTGTGAACTTTATCATGAGGCTCGCGCTCATTGTAATATTGATAGTGGAAACGACAGCAAATTGTATCTCAATAATGGTACCACCGACAAAGTTTAGTGTAAAATACCAGCTTGAGTTTGATTCAAATGCTTAACTTTCATGTTGAAATAATGTAGGGTCAAAATAATCTCAATATCCTAGTTATTGGATCTGTATATTTTCGTGAGGAGAAGCATTGATTAGTTTGATAACTTTTGACAACAAATTAAGTGGATCTAATAATCTCTTTTAATTCTCCATGTCTCCTTAATATTTTTTTGGCCTTATGATAGTGCAACAGAAATATGCTCCTGACAAAGGACTCATTAGCTCATGATATCATAGTCCAAAGTTAAATCCTGCTAATATCAATAATTATTTTATCTAATACTATGGTAGATCAAAAATTCCTCTTCGCTATATTCATTTATGCTTTTGGATGATTGGACTTCTGGTTCCTCCCTCCATTATTGAAATTGGTAATTAGTTACAGTAGTTAAGGACAGGGGCTGAACATTGTTGATAACTGATCAGGTAATGACTGGCATATCTATGCTACTAGCTTTGAGCTTTCCGATTAACACTTGGGTAAACTTACTTGAGCCACTCTGCAGGAAGCGGTTTTACTTGACACAGACACAAGCGGCTCAAAAAAAGGGTCAGGACACAACCAAAAGTGAGTTAGTGTTGTCTGATCTCTTGGACCAGGTACTGAAATGGCCTTCAGATAAGGAGGATGTCGATGAGAACAACACAACCGCATCTCCTTCCCTCAATACAAATGTTTTGAGCTTGACTGGAGTTGATCTTGATTATATTTTTCCTGAGAGAGGGAGGGGCATCTTCTATTGTTCTTGATCCCAATGATTTATTTATGCCAAGGCAGAATAGAGAGGAAAACATTCATGTGTCTTCTGATACAAACTTTACTGCATTAGGAAAACCACAGAATACAGATTTGAAAACTAGCTTCTTTAGCAGTAATATTGATGGTTCATTTGGTGCCTGGAATGCTGAATTTCAAGCTGCTAGCGCAAGCACTTCTGCTGTTAGTCCCAAATCACTTGACCTTTTCCAAGATTCTTCAGTTAGCAGTCTTAGTCATGCTGCGTTAACTGAAGATACTAAAGACCAACTTGAGAAAATAGAGGCATTTGGAGGATTTGAAAATAAATCAGGTCAACCAATATCTGTTAACAAAGATTTCAAGATGATTTTTGGCCCACGGAGAGTGATAAGATAGAGTCTTCAAAAAAATCTGTCAAAGATGAAACTCATATTGACAAAGGAGATAGTGTCACAAAGGGTGTCTCTGAATTTTCTGTTCAAGTTGGACTACAGCTATCAAGCAGCAATACAAAATCTGAGATATCTACTCAAAATAATCTGGCAGATGATTCCTTTGACGATTAGCAAGATTTTACCAGCTCAGCAAGAAGAACTTCGAGTCTGGAACAAGGAACTGGAATAAACCTCTTTGGAGATTCTTCTGCAACAAAGCCAGATCACCTCTTCCCCCAAAGCAGTGAAAATGATCTGCAAAGCCAAAAATCGTTAGTTGGAAAAAATAATTCTGTTGATGATTGGCCGGATTTTTCTAGCTTTGGACTGCAGGAAAGTTCTATAGTTCATAGGACACAATCAGACATGACATTACCTGCTCACTCTTTGGGGAAAAAGTCTGTCACTCCACTACATACAAGCTTGAATTCAAGATCTAATTCAAGATCTGATAGTTTGATAACCATGGATGTTAGTCATCATGATTCTTCAGATGTTTGATGTTTTGCCAATTCAGTTGAAGATAAGCCATCAAGAAGCTCAAACTAGAATCCTCCCATTGAAGGATTCTTTAGAGATAGACACAGTTAATTCATGGCCAACTTGCAATACAAAGGATTTGGACAAGAGGAAGCCTTTGCATGGTGATGATGATTCAGATGATTGGCAAGATTTTGCTAGCTTTGCTGAAGGCCTAGCTAAATCATTGAATTTGGAGTCTCAATCTAATTCTACATTTCTTGATCTAACTTCAGAAACAAAGTTGAAAGATACGTGGCCTTCGAAAGAAAAAGAAACCACGAATGGGCTTGATGATGCATTTGATGATTGGCAGGATTTTACCAGCTCTGTGGAGGTACAAGGTGGATTATCTGGTGATGGAGAACAATCTATGATCCCTGTGTTTGTGCATCCCTCAGAAACAAATTCAGTTCACCAACAAGGTATGAAGACTGATGGCCTTTTCGATGTGTTGGAAATCCAAAAGCACCACTCTGATGAGAATAACAGCAAACTAGATGTTTTGACGTTTGATAGGTATACCTTTACCTTTTATTAGTTTATTTTTATGGAAAACTAAATTATAAAAAACACAATGGAGATAATTGAAAGGCCTTCCTTTAAACCTTATGAGTTAATTCTATTTACAGGAAATGAAACAATGAGTATTTGCAAATTGCAGTCTTATGATTTATTTTTTTTGCCTATTCGAGTAGATTTTCATGCTGACAAACTAAACTGCATCAGTTATATCGAGTTCAAACTTCTTTCAGATTATCATCTCATTATTGCTTCCAAACTCCTGACCTAGTTTCTGCTGCATCCTTTTTCTACACAACCTACTTATTCTGTGTTGGATTCGACCTGTTATGCTGTTAACTGATAGTCTCTGGAGGTTACATGAAGTATCAGAGATGGATTAAAATGAATATGCAGAAGGGAAAAAGTGAGAAAAGAAGGAAAGAGGAGGGCAGAAGGGCCTGTTGTCTGCACTTTGATATATTTATCTGGACCTTTTACTTCTTTTTTAAAATGTTCAATGTTTTCAATTGTAAAATATATCTTTGGCAGCTGAAAAATACTATGTTATAAGGATTTATGCAGAATCCTAATGAAGACAAAATTCTAGCAAAAGAATTATCACAATGAAAAATCCTTGAATCTGCCTATAAAAGTGTCAGCCGATTATTTATAATTTTTATTTAAAGATTTAGCTTTTGAAGAATGATGGTGGGATGAAGAATGAGAATTGATGGTTATCCAAGTAGCAGATGATTTTGACAGATAATAATCATTCATTGATTGGCTTGAAGATCTTGATGTAAAAATTATGTTATTTATATAGCAGTCACCAGCATTAGTAACTTGTTTGAGATGTAGTTTGAAAGATCAAGAGATTATTATTGAATAGGATTTTGAAATCAGGATCAGTACAATTAACCAGACGGCAGTGATATGTAGGGACTACATGTGAAAAATAAATTTGAAGTTAAAAGGGACTACATGTGAAAAAACAAAAAACGTGAGTTCTCATATTAGATTTCTATTTACGAAAAGCAACATCAGATAGCTTTTAAGCAAACTTTTCCAAT
>JBBUKS010000029.1:12524759-12540762 GCA_038050645.1 Hedychium gardnerianum
TTGTTACACCAACTTTATTCTGTAATCGGATCACTCTTCCAGAGGTTGCCGGAAGAGGATATTAGTGGATTGCCCAATGATACAATCCGAAGGGTCGTGGATCTTGGAGTATGAGTCAGTGAAGGCTCCGAACCAAGTAAAACCAATTGTGTATTTTCTTTTCTGTTTTCTTTTTGCTTTTCCGCTGCGTACTCGAAACTTTCAACGAGATTTCAAAACCGAAAAGAAAAGTTTTTTAAAACATGTGATTCACCCCCCCTCTCACGTGCCCTCGATCCTACAAGTGGTATCAGAGCGAGGTCGCTATGAATTTGTATAACTACCGTTCGAGCAAAAATTACCTATTATGTAAGTCAGAATTGGTACAATTACCTATTATGACAAAATTCCCATAATTTTTTATTTTAGTATTTTAGTATTTTAAAAAAAAGTGGTGCAACACCACTCGAGTTGATTTTTGTCATTGTTATTATTTATTCATCCCGTATTACTAATCCCAAGACAAAGTCTTGGAAACTCTGTTTTCTTATTTTTGTTCTTGCAAGAAGATTAAATGGCACTAAACGAAGGATACAGTACCGTCCACCTGCCGCTATTCAATGGAGATGACTTCCCAAACTAGAAGAGGAGGATGTAAGTCTACCTGAATACTGACATCGACCAATGATTCGCCATGAGATGAGGGTACACAACACCAACAGACAACTCCGGTAAGGTACTTGAACCAGAAGAGTGGAAATCCAGATATGAAGAAAAATGCCCAGATTGACAACAAATCTCTAAACACCCTTCAATGCGGGCTAACGAAGGAAGAACTTAACCGAGTTAGACAATTTAATAACGCTAAGGAGTTGTGGGATAAATTGATCGAGCTACACGAAGGAACAGATGACTCCAAGGTAACAAAATGGGACTTGCTTTTAAATAATTTATTTAATATTAAAATGTAGAATAGAGAAACTGCAAGCCAGCTGCACGCGAGGATCAAGAACATCCTCAACGGACTTCACCTGTGTAAAGTACGAGAAAATATATATATATATATATATATATATATATTGTGCGTTGACCGGAGAATAAGCTTAAAGGAATTTTTGGAAAATTTTAGAAATTTTCTGGGATTTAATTGTAGTCATTTGGAGAAATTTATGGGGATATAAATAACAGCCTTTTAGAGGGACTGTTTAAAATATCCAATAATTGAGGAGTTATGTTTTCCATTAAACCCTAAGTAGCCGAAAAACCCCCACTCGATTTTACCTCAGCCGCCTCTCTCTCTCTCTCTCGATCCCAAACCCGAGCCCCCTTCTTCCTCACTCGAGCACCGCCGCTCGTCGGCCGCCGCTCTCTCCTTCCCCGATTCTTTTCCTCGATGCCTCGCGCAGCCGCAAAAGCTTGGCCGTCGCTGCTTCGCCGTCGCAGAGTTTACGACGGAGGACTCGGCCGCCATGGCGTCGAACTTCGAGGTGCGCTCTTCCATATATTTGTTATTGTTTGAGTTGCCATTGCAAATCTCGAGTCATCATCGAGCTACTCGATGGGAGTTCCTGAATCGACGATTAGTTTCGTTCACTATTTGTCCTCGTAAAAGAATGTTTTATGGGTTTCGATCTGATATTTCGTTCCTCGTTCGATGCCTTCAAATGATCTGGAATAGCCGAATAGATTCGTTCATTATTTGTCCTCGTAAAAGAATACTTGTTGGGTTTCGATCTGATATTTGGCGTAGGGTTTCGTTCCCTTACTAAGCAGAGATTTGTGATCGATGCTTTGTTTCTTCTAAATGTATAGGGAGGGGAGGAAGTTTCGAATTACACTGGATCTTCCAGTGGTTGCCGCAGACAAAGTGTTTGTAATTAATCAAAGACTAACCCTGTTGGCATCCTTTCTGCCTCTGTTGGTGATGTTTTGGTGGCCACAGTTTGGTAAAGAAGGTTAATTTATTCTTATTATGTTTCAACAATTCATATAATAATTCCTTATTGTTTTATTGTCAATGTCTTAGATTACCGTGATGATATATTTTTTTACGATTGAAGCGATAACTCGTTGAACAAATTAATTTTGTTTATAAGTTTCACCTTTCTAGCAAATGTTCCAAATCTTCATTTTTTGTTCTTATCTCCTAATTAATTTACCTGTCTGTTGATAACTTTCCACTAAAAGTCAGTACTTGATGAGAGAATTAAAGCAGCATCGTTCCAATGTTTACAAGATCAAGATCATGATGACCGGAGATCTCAAGATCATGATTCAAAAAGCAAAATTAAGCTATAATATTCGATGCATCTAGTAGTAATCATTACTAAACTTATTCCCGAGACTTAAAAGTGCGTCTCCTAAAATGAGTATAGGATGAGCAAAGGCTCTTAATTATTTTTATCTTACACCTCAGAGGGTGTGCTGACTTCGAAGAAGTTGTTTGATGACCGGCGATATCAAGTCGGTGAGCATCAATTTATGGATCATCTCCAACAATACCTGTTTCATACATTTTATATGAAGATTGTACTTGGAAAGAGAATGAAGCAGAGACTACAGTCTCTCTCTGTTCCCCTAAAAGTTAAATCTTTCTTGTTTTCGTTGCTTCTATCCTGGAAGAGTGGCCCGGTCTATCCATTGGGTCGTTCTGTAGAGTGAAGCATAGATTTGTTCGTCAGTATTAAACAGCACGGTGTCTTATAGTGGCATCTTGTTACCTGTCTCCTGATAAATGTTCTTCAAAAGTTAAATTACTGTTTCCTGATCTACTCTGATTCACTTATCCATTTCTATTGCAATATCCTGTAGAGTAAAGCATATATTTGTTTGTATCACACTTGATGTTTTATATAGTAGAATGAAGTTTTTTCTTGTTGCTTCTGTTCTGGAAGATTGTCCTGTTCTATCTACTGGTTCATTCTCTAGAGGGAAGAATAGATTTATTTATCAAGATTAAACAGCATGGTGTTCTACAAGGGATAAAGTTTCATGTGAACTTTGTGTTCCTAAGAAAATTGTTATTGCGATTTTGACTTTTTTGGTTTTGAGCGATTTTGACTTTTTTGGTTTGAATAGTCAACTCTGCAGATTTCTTGGAGGTCAGATTAGGTGGTTGAGGCTTTTGCTCCAGAAGACTGTAAATATATATTGTGCCTTGGATTAATTTTAAAGTTTGCAGAAATTTTGCTTGAAGTGTAAATTGGGACAGATCTTTCAAGATTTGTCTAGTTTAGATTTTGATGGGCACACATAATCATAAGGAATGATTTGACTCATGTTGGGTTTGACTTTGTCTTTGTACTAGCTACAGTGATGGCTCACCTATGTGCTGTACTTGAACCGGCCAAAAGATTTTTTTTTTATTTTAAAAAAACTATTTATATATATATATATATATATGCTAAAACATTTTCTTGCCGTGGAAGGGAGTGCAAAGGCGCAGCTACGCAACCTACTGTCTCTCATTCATATTTATTTATTAATTAAAATTTTCAATAATATTGGTAATATCGAAATAATATGGAAATAGTGCATGTATGAGTCCACTCCTGCGTTTCCCAGTCTTCAATTTATATCTCTGCTATTTAATTCTGCCTGCATTTTTTTCCCCATATATTATATTTAATATGCTGATTTTATAATAACAATTATTATTTTCAAAGGATTATTTAACTAAAAGTATTTAAAAAATATAGACCTTTGCGCAATTTAATTATAAAAAATTGTCGTTATATTAGTTAACCTGATATTAATGGTGGAGCAGAGTCTTCTTTAATTAATTCAGACAGACGGTACCCGTTCAATTGAAAGCCTGTCTGCTGTACTGTGCTGGACACCAGATCGCAGCCTTAACTATCTGAATAATTACGTATGTACCGCATGCGGAGATCAACATGGCCGCCGTATTTTCATTTTGCTCCTCCAAAAATCTGAACTTAACATTTGTGAGTAAATTTTTGATGTTCGAATTTATTTATATTTGTTTAATATATATAAGGTTAAATAAATTAAATAAACACGTTTAAGCGTATATTTTATTTAAATTATTAATGTTATGAATAAAAAATTAAAACAAAAGAAATAATTAGATTTGAATTGATTAGTGTGGTGGCAGTTAGGCCATTGAAGTAGTCATTAAGTTGGTAGGTCAAGCCTTTACACATGCTCGATCTTCTCTCTTTCCATATCCTCTCTCTCAATCTCACACCTTCCTTCTTCATGGCGGTCGTCGTCGGGCGCAGCTCTCACGATCGACTGTAGGCGCCGTCGCTTTAGCACTAAAACAAACGAGGAGGGGGCGACGACGACGATGATGACCATGAGGCATACTCTTCTTCTGCTTCTGCTTTTGCTCCTCCTCTTCCTCGTCTTTTTTGGCGTTAAGGGCGCTCTGGCGTCGCCGGGCAACCGCACGGCGAGGCGAGGGATCACGTCGCTCAGGATCGCGAGGATTCAGCGCCACCTGGCCAGGATCAACAAACCCGGAGTCAGAACCATCGAGGTAGGTGATCGTTAATGCGATCGGAGAGATCAGTTAGTTTCTTGGCATTGGATTGATTCTAGATGAACTACTCGATCTTTGATTGACGACTGATCAGCAGAGTCCCGACGACGGAGACATCATCGACTGCGTCCTGCGGCAGCGGCAGCCGGCGCTCGATCACCCGCTCCTGAAGGACCACAAGATCCAGGTTCTTCACATAGCTCCATCGCCGATTGCTCCTCAGGATTTCTTCATTTTTTTTAAAAAAAAGTGTTTTTTTTTGCTCTGTTTTTGTTTCAGAGAGCTGTGGAGAGGCCGAAGGCGGCGGCGGCTAGGAACTGCAGCGCGAGTGCATCGCGAAGGGCGTGGCAGGCGTGGCACCGCGCCGGGCACTGCCCCCGGGGGACCGTACCCATACGCCGTAGCTCCGTCGACGACGTTCTGCGAGCCAAGTCAGTGTTCCACTTCGGGAAGAAGGCCGTGATGAGGACTCCGGCGAGGAATTCCGACGCGCCTGATGTGGTCAGCGGCAATGGCCATGAGGTATATATATATATATATATCAATATAACCCTGCAGTTTTTTATAATTTCAAATTTCCATTTTGATATATAATGATATTATTATTAATAAATGAAGGTTCGTTGTGGAGTATTTTGACCTAAACATATATTTAGGGTTTGCTGATGAGTGAAGAGAAATCAAAGCACGCGTGCAGTGAGTGAACTGAGGGAGCTAGGGCATTGATTAGGGTTAGTGGAGGAAGCTATCATCACTTCATTTATTTACCCTTCAAATCGGAATAATCTCATGGTGGGAGGGGCATTCTTTTTTGTGTGGGAGGACTCCCTCTAGTAAACAAATAAAGTGGAGCGATCATAATGACCGAAAAACCCTCCATTATAATAGAATTAGACGAGAGAAAGTAAGGAAGAGGGGAGTTAGAAAATGTGATGGGAAAGGAGATGAGAGCAAGGGCAAGGGAATTAGAAAATGTGATCTTAGTTCATAGGACGAATATCCACCCTGGTAAACATGACATGAATTAATTTATTAGCGTGGCACAATTATTTATTTAATTTATTTATTTAAATTTTTGCAGCATGCAATTGCTTACACAGTAAACGGTGGAGAGTTCTACGGGGCAAAGGCCACCATCAACGTGTGGGATCCATCCGTCCAAGTAAACAGCGAGTTCAGTCTCTCTCAGATCTGGATCCTCTCGGGATCATTCGACGGCTCAGATCTCAACAGCATCGAGGCGGGCTGGCAGGTAATTAATTAAATAATTAATTAATTACAAAATTTGATGAGCATTAATGGAGCCCTTCACTAATTCCCACAGCACACATATCCAAGCCGAGGCAAATAAATGCCTGAAATTGTTTATTTATTATTTTATTTTTTTTAAAAAAATCGCTATTATCAAAATGCCCCTCAATTTTTTTAAATTTCAAAATGCTGAAATTTTGTTGTTTTAGTCAGGTCAGCCCTGAGCTGTACGGAGATAGCAGGCCGAGGCTGTTCACTTACTGGACGGTGAGACCTAAAATATATAATAATAATAATTAACAGTTAATTTTAGAAATTAAATAAATAATGTTTTATTTTTATTATTTATATAAAACAGAGTGATGCATATGAAGCGACTGGGTGCTACAATCTTCTGTGTTCAGGGTTTGTGCAGACCAACAGAAGGATCGCCATTGGAGCTGCCATTTCACCAATCTCTTCCTTCCAAGGCAGCCAATACGATATCACAATCCTCATTTGGAAGGTTAAAATCTAATGGGCCCGGCCCACATAGGAGCATGCCTATTCCGGCCCATTTAACTTTTTATTTTTCAAATATTATTTTAGTCCCTGTACTTTGTGTATTGTGTAAATTAGGACCCGAAGCTTGGGAACTGGTGGATGAGCTTCGGGGACAGCGGCGCGCTGGTGGGGTACTGGCCGGCGGCGCTGTTCAGCCACCTGTCGGAGCGCGCCACCATGGTGGAGTGGGGCGGGGAGGTGGTGGACACGCGCCCCGACGGCGCGCACACCGCCACCCAGATGGGGTCGGGCCACTTCGCGGGCGGCGGGTTCTCCCGGGCAGGCTACTTCCGAAATCTCGAGGTCGTCGACGCGGACAACACCCTGGCGTCCGTCGGCGCCGCCGTCGCAACGCTCGCTGAGAACACCGACTGCTACGACATCAGGAGCTTCGCCGGCGACGTCGACGGGTGGGGCGCCTACTTCTACTTCGGCGGGCCTGGAAACAACCCGCGGTGCCCGTGACCGAGCTAACACATCGATCATCCGATGTATCGATCTCTCTCTCTCTCTCGGCGTCTCGTTGCATGGCGATGATTTTGCTGTTTCATCTGTAAACATGCCTTCTTAACTAATTCAATATATAAATATGTTCTATTCTTTGATCAGTTTCTTTGATCTTTAAAAAAAATTAAAATAGTATTCTACCTCTAATTTGATATCCAAAATACAGCTTAATGCTTTACTTTATTAAAACTACTTTACCTTCATGATACACGATTTTAATTAAAGGCAAGAGCAACCTTGACCAAAACTACACCATTTCTAAATTATTATTATTTTTAACTAATACAACTCACATACTTATTCCTCGTAAAGTCAAACACACAATAAATTTCACAATAACAACATAACGATCGAGTTGTCTACAAGCATATGTAAATGGTCCTACCTCCATTTAGGTCTAATTACTTGAAATCAATACCACTAACTCTTCTCTAATTAGCTAGCCTTAAAACTAAACTAATAATAAACCATCACATTAGTGATTACTAGCTAATCTCGACCATTGATGGAAATCTCGTCAGGTGCGAGTGTCCATGGCTAGGATGGAGCTCAAGTTCATGGGGTTCATGTACTCATTGGTTCCGGTCATGAACTGGCTTACTATGATCCGGTTCGCTCTCTCGGTCGGGTGAAATGCATCCCAAAAAGCATAGATGTCTCGGTTCGGACACAAGTTCGATAGGATAGTGCAAAGCCCGATTCCGTTGTAAGGGCCTTGGCCACAGCAAGCTATCTTCGATGTGACGAAACCTGCAAAATTTTAAATTATTAAAGCATTTATAGTCTTTTTTTTTTAGAAAAAAATGGATTTCAATGCACATTTTAAAAAGTTGTTAAACCTTTTTAGGGTCTTTTTGCGATTATGAAACAATGCAGAGGTGTTTTGCGAAAAGAGAAGTGACGAATTTGTAATTACCGAAAGATTGTGGGCTGATGATGAAGTCCATGTGCATCTTGTAGGCGTTGACGGCGACGTAGACCTCGCCGCCGAACTGGGCGTTGAGGTCCCCCAGCAGCGCGATCATCTGCGGGTTGTACAAGTCCGGCACCCGCTGCAGCTCCGGGTCGCACCCGCCGGTCCGGCTCCGCAGCGCGAGCTCCGCCGGCACGCACCCCAGCGGCCCCACCCCCGTCACCAGCACCCGTCGGGACCCCAGCTCGTACAACCTCTGTTACGTCCCGCCGGTGCAAATCAAATCAAACACTCGAATAGTCAAGACAAGCGCACGACGGCGACGACCTCTCTGTTACGTACCGTGAGGATCTTCTTGTACTCGGAGATGAGGTAGCGGACGTAGTCCGGGAGGGAGAACTGGCGGGAGCGGAGGGAGTAGGGGACGAGGTAGTAGTTGTTGACGAAGTCGTTGCCGCCGAGGGTGATCAGCACCAGCGCGTCGTTCACCACCCGCTTCGCCGCCGGCTGCCCCACCACCGAGCTCAGCCGCTGCTGGTACTGCTCGAAGTACTGCAGCTGCTCCGTGATCCTGATGATGTTCGCCTGCGTGCGAAAAGCAAATCAGTACCGTTCTTCCGGGCACAGATCGGAAAAAAATAAAATCAAATAAAAAAGACTGACAAATTGGAATCCGGTGTCGTTGAGGATCCCGATGCCTGCGGAAGCGAAGTTTGCGCCGACCAGGAGTCGCTCTCCTTGCAGTTCGGGGCTCAGGTACGGCAGCGTGGGCTCCGATCCGATGTACTCGCCTGCAAAATTAGGACACCAGATTACCACGACGACGGCGGCGGCAGTTGTGATTTTGAAAGCGGTGGATAATTAAGCAGAGCAACCGACGTAACTGACAATGTCGGGGACGTTCTTGCCGTTGGAGAAGCGGCCGGTGGGGCGGTGGCTGGGCGTGTCGACGCCGTAGGGCGGCTGGTCGGCGCGCGCGGTGGTGGCGAGGAAGTTGTTGTTGCCGTTGTCGACGAGGGAGTCGCCGAACACGAAGAAGGCGCGAGCCGCCAAAGAGAGCGCGGGAAGCGAAGCCAGAGCGAGGAGCAACACTCCAGCGGCGATCCTCTGAGCCATGGCGGCGCTGGATCAGCACGAAATGAGGTCGAAATGGGAGACTGGTCATATATATATAATCGAAGAGCAAATCGATATGAATTCCACACTTCATATTTCGAGGGTTGGTTGGAATACTTTCTATTGTGATATTTGACTAAATTTTGAGGGCTATTTTACCAATTCACACTTCAACATAATTTTGAGAATTATTTTTTGTTTTTTGGTGCAAATTACACATCAGTATTGATGGTGAGAATGACTTTTAAGATTTGGTTCAATTCCATATTTGGCAAATAAGGAGGAATTAATTTAGGAGAAACTTGTATGTGTTGATGTTGAGAACGACATTTTAGATTCTAGTCCACATGAAGAGTACATTTTGGTCCCCTAAGTTGATTTGGTTGGTCTAGTTATTCATACAATGACCTTACGATCGATTCTATTAGGTCTAGTTACTCGATTTAGTTACCTACTTGGCTAGCCCAATCGAATGGGTTGGTCGAACTCAAATTGCCACTCTTATCCACTCAGTACGACTAACACTACATCTTGGAACTTCTTTTCACTCCATCATGACACACAGTAACTGCTAACTGAATTCAGCTACAATGAACCAAGTTCACCCACAAATCGACACCGAATTAAATGTCAAATATTATGGATCCATAAATTTTCACCAAACCTCATGGATCCACAAATTTCACACCTCATATTTGCAGCTATTTATTTCTCCTTGTCGTTTGCTTTTTCTCTACACTAGCATTGTCCTTCCTGATCAGAAAACAACTGTCTGTTTTTTACCACCAAGCACCAAACTAGTCATCATGTAATAATAATAATACACATCAATCTCAAGGCATCAAAAGAATTTCCAACAGTAAGTAGTAAATCTAAGTGTTCAACAAGATCTTGGTGTCTTACAATGGTGTATATTTTTTTTTTCTTTCTCTTCTATATGTTATATTGAAGAGTGATAAAGGTGTGAATCTAAATAAATGTTCAGTAATAGTAGTGTTACAGTTCACCACCATAACTCCACAAGGCAAGGCACTCGAGGTCCCTATTAAATCTTTGGCGAAGGGGATGCATGAACTTAATGTCCATCCATTGGTAGATCAGCAGCTGATCTTACCAATCTGAATAACCATTTTACTGAGAGTTTCTGATCTGATTTTTGGAAACATTGGTAGTGAGGACAACCATGCATTAGCTGTGCTGAAGTGAACGAAATGGGAGACACAACACAAATGCCACCAACTGCCCCAACTGTAACTTCATGCTAGTAAAAGCTTTGTTGCAGGAAACAAGAACAAAAAACAAAAGCAGGAATTTCACTCTCAGATTTCTACTTGTTGGGATCACACAGAGCATTTAAAAACACACTACGTATGAGTCATGGTGATAGCAGTGATCTCAAAGAGACTTAAATGCATTCTATATAGGTATCAAAAAGTAGATGCAATTATGAAATTTGCAAATATTAAATGAAAAGATCTTTATGAAATTTTCAAAAAGGTGAAAGGAGGAATACGATGCTGACTGGTGAGTGGATGGAACTTGGAAGTATGCAAGTGATGCTGTTCATAAATTACAAGGCAGGTGGTAGCTGTGGTAGGTTGGTTATCAAATTCATCATCTAAATGTACGTATTTAATTGAAAGTGAAAATTCTAGAATTGAGGAGATATTTTCGATCTGATTGCTATGATCAAATAAGCATTATTTCATAACTAAATGTTGCTATGATAAAATTGGAAAAGAATTTTATCTTATTAAAAAAATTAATAAAGATGTTTTATTAGATGGATGCCAGGACTACATGCTAGAAAGATGTGTAACAATGAGATATATGTATATTTCATAGGATTATACAGTCAAGGAGAGGACTCATAGCGAAGATGGACGAGGAGCTCGATGATCTCTCAAGACTCTATAAGGCTCTATATATGCAAGGCAGCTCATTGATCTCTCAAGACTCTATAAGGCTCTATATATGCAAGGCAGCTCATTGATCTCTCAAGACTCTACAAGGCTCTATGCAAGGCAGCTCATTGATCTCCAGTTGCTGGTGATGCAGCCCACGAAGTTTATATATCTAGCTCATCGCCAGTGCAAGCCACCACCAACAGCCAGCTTCTCCATCCCATCTGCATGTATTTCTACTTGCTCTGTACACTCTGACACAGAGCAGAATGAGAGGAGAGAGAGCTTAATTTGTTCTGCAGGCATTGAGCAAGGAGAGAGGAATTTAAATGAGGCAAAGGGACAAGGCAATACACGTAATGCACTCGTCTTCAATATCTACGCAGCTATTAATGCATTTATTTTTGGCTTTAAATATTTGTGACTATTCAACCTGATATCTTTAATTAGCTCCACTCCAATATTTTTTTGAGCCATCTCTGCAACACCTTCTGGACATAAGTTGGGGCAACAAGTTTGAGGTTTGCAATATAAATGCACTGTATAATTTAAGTTCTCTTCTTTATTTGAACAGGTAGATTAATACCAGTCAACGAAGCTCTGGAATCTGAATTTGCCACTTGAAAGCAGTATTCAAGGTCAGATTGGAACTATTGTTATCAATGTTGATCCAAGTGATGATCGATCAGATTGGAACTGTAAATAACTGAGGAACTGGGTGACTGACTATATGGTGCTTGCTTCTCTTTACATTTATTTATACATATCGAGACTATTTGAGCTATTCATGATACTTAAGCTGCTTAATTAAATATTTTTGATATTAACGTAGAATATTAAATAGAAAGAAGGATATTGATTCTAATAGAGAAGAGCCCTAAAATGATGGAGAAGATGCATGACACGATTGGTTGCCCCCAAGAAGAAGAGTCTAAAATGATTTAAGAAGTAGGATATATAAATTATTTATTTTTGGAAGAATGATCTCTTAGATAAATGGTGTAAAGATTATATTATTTATATGATTTACAAATTTATTTTATTAATTATGATTTGATTAATGCCTAAGTTTATTTTAATGTGAATATTTATTTATGAGCTTTAATTGTATGCTATTTTTTTTGGATTGAGAAATTAATTATTTTTAATCTATTTAAAATGTATTATTATTATTTTTTGCAAAGTAAAATATAGATGAAATATTGATGGTGCTCATGTCATGTGGAAGCTGCTCCATAAGATGGTGCCTTTATTGATGGTGCTCATGTCATGTGGAAGCTGCTCCACAGGATTCATCACGCACTGGGTAAAGACATGGCCTTCCATCTTTTTCATTTTTTTTTTCTTAGAGCAACTTCAACCAATACATTAATATCAAATATAATATAAAAATAATACTAAACTATTTTAACTCGTATATCAAACTCCCACATCAAAATAGTAGGAAAATAATACAACACCAAAGGTACGGAAGGTCCTCTTTTTTTAAATCTTATTATATTATATAATTAATAAAATTAAATATAGTATATATTATTAAATATTATAAATAAAAATTAATTTATAATTATTACTTTCTTTATCCTCATTACTTATAGAAATATTAATTATTTATTATAAATTTAAATTAAGTATATTTAGTAATATATTTTAATTTTATTATACATATTTGTAAAGATTTAATTTATTAAATTTTTTAATTTTAATTTATTTAATATATTTTAATTTTAATTATATTTATAAATTATATCACTATTTTCATAAAAAAATATAATAAAATATTAAAAAATTTGATATACATAAATATAAAATACAAAACTAAAATAAAAATAAAAAATATAAATATAAATTTTGTCACTAATTTATCATATACAAAATAAAAATAATAATAACACTAAATCAAAATATTACTAATAAAAACTAAAAAATATGAGTAACACTAAACTTAACTAACAACTACAAATAAAAACAACGATATTAATAAAGCACACGTAAACTTAAAATGATTTTAATAACATTATAATACTAATATTCAGAAAAATCACTCTCTATTCTGCTAAAATAATTATAAAATTAAATGAAAATATTTGCAGGATTTTGAGATTCTTGATCTTCACCTTGATATTGATTGAGTTGTATCCATCTCCCTGTATTGGAGATGATTGAGATCCTTCTCTTTGATGTGCAACTGAATGAGATCCCTAGACTTGTATTCTCTTTTGCATAATTCTAATTTGTGCAACTGGATGAGATCCTTGGACTTGTATTCTCTTTTGCATAATTCTAATTTGTTCATTGCGTCATATGTAACCTTTCATTTTTGATACTGCACTAAGCATAAGAAGCATTATTTTTTTGCAAAGATCTTGGCGGTCGGCTACAATGCGCAAAATTCGGATATGTATGATACTCTTTCTCAATTCTTGCCCAGAATTGATCCTTCAATTAGTTGATTCCTATGATTGGATTTTGTGAAATATGAAGGTAAACATGACATAAGTGTTTATCTTCTTCAAATGAGTACGAAGCTTACCGGGGGGTTGAACTCATTTTGGTAGAAGAGAATACTCTCACAAAAAATATTGACATAAAATATGTTATATCAATATCTGGTAAGCTATTATATAGGGAAAAAATGTTAATATAAAATTATACAAATTTTGATCCGACTGTAGATATAAGAATGAGAATCGTTCAATCATTTAGATTTGTGCATTGTAATGTCATGTTAGCTACATAACATTGTCCATATGTTATAATTGTCAGGTCATGTCATCTGCCCAATTTGTCCTGATGTTGTTATTTTTGTTTCACGTTATCTGTACAATTTTATCTAAATGTGTTCATTGTTAAGTCAGGTCATCTGCATACAAAAAAATATGTGTTCAATGTCAGGTCACGTCACCTGCCGAACTTGCCCCGATGTTGTCATTGTTGTATCAAGTCATCTACATAATTTTATCCAAATGTGTTCATTGTTAGGTCATGTCATATGCATACAAAAAAATGTGTGTTCAGTGCTAGGTCATGTCACCTGTCCAACTTGCCCCGATGTTGTCATTGTTGTGTCACATCATCTGTGTAATTTTGTCCAAATATGTTCATTATTAGGTCATTGTCATCTGCACACAAAAAAATATGTGTTCAGTGTCAGGTCACATCACCTGCCTAACTTGCCCCGATGTTGTTATTGTTATGTCACGTTATTTATGCAGTTTTGTTCAAATGTATTCATTTTTAGATCATATCATCTGTACAAAAAAATATGTTCAGTGCTAGGTCACGTCAACTGCCCAACTTACCCTGATGTTTTCATTGTTATATCACATCATTTGTGTAATTTTATCTAAATATATTCATTGTTAGGTCACGTCATATGTACAAAATAAAAAAGTATAGATATAACACACATTATAAATACATATCTTATAAGCAGCATGTAACTCATTTATTCAATTATCTCAGAAAATAGATAACAACAATGAAGGTTCATCAAATTTATCATCTCCAAGCTCTGATGATAATAACTATGAAAAAAAATATTTGGTGTAAGCCAACAATTGATTGCTCAAGTGATTTCTATCAACAATCAAATTATTTTGAATTATCTTAACGAAGAAAACAAACAAAACATGCATCGAGGTTTAATTCCTGGTCACAACGTGATCAATCGTAATTATGAAGCTGCTGATCGTAATCTATTCAATGATTATTTCGTCGAAAATGCATTGTATAATGATGCAATATTTCGAAGAAGATTCCGAATGAGACGAAATTTATTTATGCGTATCTGTGATGCTGTTAATAATCATGATAACTATTTTATACAGAGAAAAGATGAGCTTGGAAGACTTGGTTTGCCAGGCTTGCAAAAAATAATAGATGCATTTCAGATATTGACGTATGGTGTACCAACAGATGCTACTGATGAGTACATTAAAATAGGAGAATCGACTATCATTAAAAGTGTGAAATAATTTTGTCGTGCTATTGTTGAAGTTTTTTAAGGGCAGTCAGTACCTATGATCTCCAAACACTCAAGATGTTGCTAGGCTACTCCAGATTAGTGAGCAACGAGGTTTTTCAGGTATGTTAGGTAGCCTAGATTGCATGCACTGGAGGTAGAAAAATTGTCTAACAACATGGGCAGGACAATATTCTGGTCGTAGTGGAAAGCCAACAATTATTCTAGAAGCTATAACTGATTATGATATGTGGATCTGGCATGCGTATTTTGGGTTGGCAGGATCGAACAATGATATTAATGTACTTGAGTCTTCTCATCTTTTTGCTAATCTTGCTGAAGGTATTACTATTCCTGCTCGTTATGTCATTCAAGGAAAATAGTACATTATGGGTTACTATTTAGTTGATGGTATATACCCAAAATGGTGAACACTTGTTCAAATGATTCATGCTCCATGAGGTCGAAAGAATAAATTATTTGCAATGAAGCAAGAAGCATGTAGAAAGGATGTTGAGCGAGCATTTGGTGTGCTCCAATCACGCTTTGCAATTATTACAGGACCTTCACATTTCTGGCAGAAAAATATTTTATATGATATAATGACATCATGTATTACTATGCATAATATGATCATTGAAGATGAACGTGATTTAAATGCACCAATCGTGGAATACTTTGAGATATCGACTCTAGATGTTGAGCCAGCAATGGTTGATAGTACTCGATTTGAAAAGTTTATAGCTCGATACAGACAAATCAAAGATAAATAAACTCATATCACCCTTCGAAATGCATTAATTGCGCATTTATGGGAACAATATAGTAATTCTGAAAGTTGAAGTCTCATGATATTATATTTTTAATTAAGTGTTATTATAATATTATATTTTTAATTAAGTGAAATGGTTTGTTTTAAATAAAAATAGTAAAATATTTTAATTATCATATAAAATTGTTAATAAATTAAAATATACGTTGATAATTAAATTATGAGTAAGACAAATAAAATATTTTAAGGAATATTTTTTTGGGTATAATATGGTATGAATATGTTGGAGATGAAATTATGTTGATGTTGAAATTATATTATTTTAATATAAAAATTATATCAAATTTAGTGATGATGATCGAAGATAGTCTAAAATTGCATCCATACTCGAGGGAGGGCTATTGTAACAAAAAATAACTATTAGATTTATTATACATTGATTCTTTTTATAATTTTTTTTACATGATCCATCTCTTCCACACTTAAAGTCTAAGTCTAGCTCACATTTTGTTTGGATCCGTGTGTCTGGTCACCTCCCTATGCGACT